>CANYBF013342948.1:0-45412 GCA_948192965.1 Dalechampia spathulata
CATGTAATGTACACTTGTATAGGCGCACGCTTGCTTTATTAATATAATGTTTTATTCTTGAATCATGGTGTACATATGCATGGTTAGGCCTTATCCAGGGTTTGTTGCGAGAATGTATGTATGCATGCCACGCTACGCACTATTTCACCACTATACAGGTTGTGTACCCATACGAATGTCTAGAGTTTCAAAATAGGACGTATCCCTGGTAGGGTATGTGGCGGCTTTCCTAAGGGACGGTCGTGGCGTACGCTACGGGAGCATGTTCCTCCAGGTATGGGCTGGGGTATGACAAAATTTACGGCGTCCCATCTCACAGTATCAACATTTGTAGGCGCTACTCACCTTTACAGCTGACAATCTCCCACTTGAAGATTTGATTGAGAATCAATCAGATCTTCACACCATTCTTTCATCCTTGTCCTTCTGTGCTGCGTATGCTTCTATCAAGCCACCAGAGGATCGACACCAGATAAACTTGTAAGTATTAACTGCCTTTATCATAAAGTGTGTCAGGTTGTCTTTAGTATGAATTTTCTGCATATCCACCGTGCCATCTTCCACTTTCTCACGAATGAAGTGATACTGGACTCATATGTACTTTGACTTGGAATGAAAAGCTGGATTCCTTGCAAGATGCAAGGTACTCTGACTATCACAAAATAAAACTATTTTTTCTTGTTCTTGTTCATGCCCGAGTTCCTCCATTATCATTTTCAACCATACTGCTTCTTTACTAGCTTATGTAGCTGCTACATATTCTGCTTCTGTTGTTGAAGGTGCCTCAATTGACTGTAGTTTTGATACCCAGCTTACAGCTCCACCAGTAAGTGTGAACACATACCCTGTTGTGGATTTGCTTTTATCAAGATCATATGCATAATCTGAGTCAACATATCCTTTGATAATAAAATCTGATCCTCCATAACATATAGTAACATCTGAGGTCCCTTTAATGTATCTCAGGATCCTCTTCACTGCATTCCAATGCTCTCTGCCAGGATTCACCATATACCGACTCACTACTCTCACTGCATGTGCAATGTTTGGTCATGTACAAATCATTGCGAACATTAAACTCCCCACTGCTGATGCGTATGGTACTCGAGACATTTCCATTATTCCTTCTTCATTGCTAGGACACATACTGGAGGATAATTTGAAACTAACAGGAAGTGGGGTAGAAATTAGCTTACAATCTTGCATGTTGAAGCATCGCAAAATCTTCTTCAAATAATTTTTTTGAGAAAGCTAAATTTTCCTGTTGCTTTTGTCTCGATGCATTTGCATCCCTAGAATCTTGTTTGCTGGTCCCAATTCCTTCATTTCAAATTCCCTAGCCAACTACACTTTCAATTCTTCAATATGATCTTTGTTGGGGCCTACTACCAACATGTCATCTACATACAATAACAAGATAATGAAATCACTACCAAACCTTTTAAAATATGCACAAGGGTTTGCATTCAGTCTGTTGTATCCAAGGCTCATGATGAAGGAATCAAATATCTTATACCAACACCTAGGTGCCTACTTTAAACCGTATAGAGATTTGTTCAACCTGCAAACCAAGTTATATTTTCCTTTTTCTTTAAAACTTTCTGGCTGGAGCATATAAATTTCTTCTTCAAGATCTCCATGAAGAAAAGTTATCTTCACACCTAGCTATTCCAGATGTAAGTCAAATGTAGCATACATTGCCAAAACTACTTGAACAGTTATCAATTGAACTACAGGGGAAATATTTCATTGAAGTCAATCCCCTCTTTTTGAGCATAGCCTTTCACCACCAATCTTGCATGAAACCGCTCCACTTGATCATCACTGTTTCTTTTGATCTTAAAGATTCATTTGTTACTAATGATCTTTCTTCCTTGTAGCAGTGTCACGAGCTCCTAATTCTTGTTCTTATGTAAAGCTTCCATTTCTTCCTGCATTACCGCTATCCACTGAGATACATCTGAACTGTTCATTGCTTTTTGGAGAGTTGATGGCTCCCCTTCCTTAGATAAAAGACAGTATGCAACATTACTACTCATAACATAATCATTATGCCAGGATGGTATTGAATTTGCACGTTTTCCCTTTCCAATATTTGCCTCTTCAGACTCAATTGACTTTGCTTCCTCGTGCTTTGGTGCTACTTCAGAAGAATCTTTTTCTGTAGACTTCTTTTCCACCTGTACAACCATAGTTTCTGAATTTTCTTTCAAAATGCTATCATCATCTCCTTTGAACTTATCTTCCAAGAAGATAACATCCCTATTGACTATAACCTTGTGGGCAGTGGGATCCCGCAGACGATACCCCTTCACACCATTAGCATACCCAAAGAACAAGCACTTCTTGGATTTCGAATTTAACTTCGTAGTTTCTTGGGCATTGTACATCACGTACACATGACTTCTAAATATATGGAGGCTTGAATAATCAACTGGCTTCCCAATCCACATCTTCATTGGTGTCTCTAATTCAATTATTATAGATGGAGACCGATTAATCACATAACAGGTGGTGTTGACTGCTTTTGCCTAAAATGCCTTATCTAGACCTGCAGCTCCCAACATTGCTCTTATTCTTTCTAACAGAGTTCTGTTCATTGCTCTGTTACTCCATTTTGTTGTGGAGTAAATGCCATAGTGAACTGCTTTTTGATGCCTTCCTGCTTGCAAAAGCTATCAAATTCATCACCAGTATATTCTCCTCCATTATCCATCCTCAAACACTTGATCTTATTGCCTGAATCAAGTTCAACCTGCACTTTGTAGGATTTGAAGGTTGCAAACACATCTCCCTTACTCTTGATAGGATACACCCAACATCTCCTGGAGTAATCATCGATAAAGGATACAAAGTACTTCACTCCTCCTAGTGACAAAACTGGTGCTTACCATACATCAAAGTGAACCAATTTAAGAATATTCATGCTTCTAGAATTAGATGTGTTGAACTTTAATCAATGCTGCTTGCTTGTAATACAATGCTCATAAAAGGGTAATGACACCTTTGTAAGACCCGGAAGTAGATCTTTCTCAGCAAGAATCTTCATGCCTTGTTCAGACATATGTCCAAGTTTCTGATGTCACACCATTGTAGATCTTTCACTTGAACTTGAAGCAACAGATGCTTCTCCTTCTGGTACAGTCTCTCCATACAACATATACAAATTCGTAGCAACCTTTTCGCCTTTCATAATCACCAGCGCTCCTTGGCTAATCCTCATGATGCCTTTCTGAACTTTGATAGTGCAATTCAGATCATCCAATTATCCTACAGACAACAAATTCTTCTTGAGGCCTTCCATATGTGACACTTCTTGAATAGTATAGACTATTCCATCATGCATCTTCAATCTGATGGTTCGCATGCCTACAATCTTTAAGACATTATCTTCATAGCTATACACAGATCCTCTTAAGATAGGTTCATAATAATGGAACCATTCTCTTCGAGAGGTCATATGATAACTTGCTCCTGAGTCAAGAACCTATACATCAATATACTTTTTCCTGTTCTCAGTAGATATTGCTGCTTCACAGCATAATATATTGCCATTATTTGAAGTGATCGCCACATTCTCTTGAGAATTGGAATTCTTTAGATTCTAACAATCCTTCTTCAAGTGACCCTTCTTACCATAATGGTAACATTTGAAACTCTTCTTACTCTTGGATTTTGACCTACCATGATTTTGACTCCCACTTGAGCCACGTTCTGTTGATCTCCCTCTCATTACTGTTAAGGCTTCCACTTGTTGTGAACCTGCCTGCTTGTCTTCCTTATTCTTTTATCAATTTTCTTGTTCAAGAATAGCTACTGTTATATTATCAAAGACCAGAGAATTGGAAAGAATATTATTTGTTAAATTGATGATGAGCTGATCATACGAATCTGGTAAACTTTGGAGTAGAAGTTTCGTGCGTTCTTGATACTTTATTTTATAGCTCAATGATATAAGCTGAGAAAATAACGTATTCAAGACACTAAGATGCTTCATCACTGAAGTAGATTCTGCCATTCTTAGGATGTACAATTTCCTTTTAAGGAAAATTTTATTGTGCAACGACGTAGCCTCGTACAATCTGATCAAGTGATCTCAATTCTCCTTTGCCGTTGTCTTTTCTTCTATACTAGACAAGATCCCATCTGCAAGTGCCAGATGTAGGTTTGCTATAGCGTTCCCATCGATCTTGTTCCATTTAGTATCATCTGTGTAATCTTGCGGCCTTTCACTGATCGCCGCCAGACAACCATCTTTTCTCAAGATAGTCTTTATCTTCAATTTCCACAGTGTTATGCTACAATACCTATGCTACAGTGTCTGCTACAGTAATGAACAGTGCCTTGGACCAAAATCCACTGCTACAGTGCTACTACAGTGCCATTACCTTTCAAAACTACTATTTTTACTATTCATAAAATTTGACTTTTTACGTCTATTTTTCGAACGGATCGTACAAAAAAATTCCTTATAATTTTTCCTTCCTTTTAACGTACTCCTTTTCAAAAAATTCCTTTAACAATAACCAAAGCTTTGATACAACTTGTTGAAAATATGGACCGGATAAAGCAGGGTCACAGCTAAAATTTGAGAAAATAAAAGATAAATCACACAGATTTACATGGAAAACCCCCAAACAAATTAGGGTAAAAACCACGGACAAAGGATCAAAGAATTTTATTAAAAAAATAAATAATATGAGTTATAAAATACCCTCTATTATTTTTCCTCTCCTCTCTTTTCTTTCCTCTCGTATTGTGGGATTTTGGATCTTTTGGGATGATTTGCCTGTGCCCTCCTCTGCCTATTTATAGGTAGAGGGTACGCGTATAAACCGCGTACTCAGCTGCAATTTCTGACCTCTTTTTTTATATAAATAATTACATTTCAAAATTTGCAGCACCCTATCTCACAATATCAACATTTGTTGGTGCTACCCACCTTTACAGCTCACACCCTTTTCATCATAATTTATCACGCATATCTTATAATTAATAACATTATTTTTCTATAATCTATTAGGAATGTGTTACTTGATTGCAGGAAAAAGTGTCTAGGTTGAACAAGAGAATAGACGACTCTTGTATTTACCTAGAAGAAGCGGTAGATGAGTCTGTAAAAGACAAGACCACGATCTCATTTACCTAAAAATTGCAAGCAAAGCCTCCAAAGGATAATATGGTTTCGATTCATAGGCGAGTAACTACTACAATACAAGATTAACTATCACGTTCGCATGTGGATCATTGAGGAATTCTAACTAGATATGATGATCAGACAAAGGATAGATGATGTTGAACGTATTGCCGTCAACATCGTTGCTAACATGACAATAGGAACGAATGCCGAGTGATTGGGAGCATGAGAGACAAGAGGTATTGGATGAGTTATGTGATAATCACCTCCTACATGGAGCATTATGATCTATTTTATGATATCATTTCAATGCTTGTTATTCCTACTAATGCTTTTGCACTAGATGATTACAAGAACGATAGTACTCATGATCTAAGTTATAGAGTTGCCTTTATTTCCTTCATTTTTTCTGTTGTATTATATTAGTTTGGACATTTTTATACATAATTATATCTTTGTAATATTTATTCTATGATATTTATATTTTTTTCAGTTCCATCATCATTAAATTTTTTCCTTATTTTTGATCTTATAATAAAATATAAGTTTAATAAAAAAAAAACTAATTTTTTTTATCATTGGAATAACTATGAATATTTCGTGGCTAAATAAAAGACGTGATAAATTTGAGATGAAAAACTATTGCCAAATTGATAACAGATTGGTTGTTGCCATTGCAAGGTATTGATTGGAAATAGCGACGGATGGTTGTCGTCTTCATTTTATGATGAAATTATAAAGGTTTGTTATCCTAGTCTTTAGCGATGAAATAGTGATGAATCATCATCATTCATTGCTATTTTTATCATGAAAAGAATTAGTGACAAATGCTTTAGCAATGAAAAACTTTCTATTACTGATTAATCCAGTGCTAAACCTTTTAACGATGGATTTCCTCACTTAAGCGACAGTGGTTGTCATCACCAAACCATCTTTTTTTTTTATAATTAGTGTCACAATACAATGCTGGACATACGATATTCTACTCTAATAAGCACAGAGCACACATACATAAACCCTTACGAAGGTTTATTCAAGTTTTATCAGAAAATAAAACTATGAAAACAAGTATCAAATGAATGTTCAATTGGTTTCATGCTCAAAAATATATACAACAAATACAAATAATTTATAATTTATTCATATTGATCAATAAATTGCATTATATTCTACGTTCAAAATAATAAAAAAACAGCAGTTCTCATAACATCAAATATCATGAAAAGAATTATTCAGAAAAGGTAAAGAGGACTAATTAATGATTTGGATTGAAGGGAGGGCATTCCATTAACAATGGCCGGTGGAAGGAGTAATTTATTTTTTTTATTTTTTAATTGAAACTTTAAATATCATAATTATTTATATAATTAAATATATAAATATCTTAATCCAAAAAAGTTTTTTTATTTTAATATTACCTTGACTATTGTCTTCTCTTTCCTCGAAAATTGAAAGTTTATTCATTCCATGGAAAAGCAATTAAAATATATATTTTCAATTGAAAATTCACTTGATTTAATTTTATTAATTTATTCTCAAAAAATAATTATATAGAATTGACTAAAAAAAGGTTTTATTTTTAATAATAAAAGCTTGCTAAATATATTTCATTTTATTGTGATAAGAATTAATGTTCAAAGATTAATTAATAGGTGAATTGGTATTTTTAAATCATATAAATATTTCAGTCATTAAATTTACATTGATTTTTATTTAAAATCTTGGCAATTTTATTTTTATTTTTATTAAACTCCTTTAATTAATAAATGTATATCAGAAAAATAATGAATAATATAAAATTTAAATATCAATTATTTATAAATATTATAAAATTTATATATGTGACAAGTCATAATTATCAATAAAAAATTTAGTAAAAAATAAAATTAAAATTGATGAATTTCTGTATTATAATTTGGATTTATATATATATAAATTATTTTTGTATGAATTTTAATATTTTGATAAATTTTAATAAATTAAATCTATTTAAAAAAAGGTTAAATTTTGTAGATGCAGATCTCTAAGACTGAATCTCATAAGATAATAGAGCTGTTGTGGGTTTTCAAGTTTGACTCGAAACTCCTCTGCTTTTAGTTCTGTCTGCACGCTTCTTCTCCAACGTGCGGCAACTTCGAAGAACCTCCAAAAATGGTCGCTTTAGCCTCTAACTCCCCAGACCCATTTGCCATCTGCATAGAAGGTAATGGTAGTTAACAATCTCGAGCTTTCTTCTCCTTCTTCTTTTTTCCCTCTTTGAGATCTTTGGTTCTCTTTATTTTGTGGAAAGTCAACGTTTTAGATTGTTTAATTTATTGAGAGTCAAGTTTATGACGGTTGTGAGATTTTAATGGCATAGTTGATTGACTAGTCTTTGGATTTTAGCAATTCTTTATTTCTCGTTGTCAGGTTAATTCTGCTGGAGTCCTTTTTTTTTTTCTTTCAAAATGCAGCTTATGCACAATGTTTCCCAATCGCCTTGTTTCCTTGAATGATCTTTTATGGTTTTGCTGGTGACAGGCAAGGAGAAATGGCTCGGGAGTTTTGCGATGAGAACAAAGCCAAGTCTTTTAAGGCTTTCAAATGGATTGAAAGCAAGAGCAAAAGCATCTCTGAGTGCTGATCTTAGAGCAGTTGAAGTTCCTTACCAATGGTACAACATCATTCCAGATCTTCATGTTAAGCCTCCTCCTCCATTGCATCCTAAAACTTATGAACCAGTCAAACCAGAAGATTTAGCCCCTTTATTTCCTGATGAATTGATCAAGCAGGAAGCAAGCAATGAAAAATTCATAGATATCCCTGAAGAAGTGCTCGACATTTACAAGCTTTGGCGCCCTACACCCTTAATCAGGCATGATCTCGTTCTACAGAAGTTTCCTATTTTTCAGTGTTTTCGTCATCGTGTAAGTCTTGAGAAGTATGTTATGCATTGTTAATGAAATTCAGGGCCAAGAGATTGGAGAAACTTCTCGATACACCAGCCAAAATATACTACAAATATGAAGGTGTGAGCCCTGCAGGATCGCACAAGCCCAACACCGCAGTCCCACAAGTTTTCTATAATGCCCAACAAGGTATCAAGAACGTTGTCACGGAAACTGGCGCTGGCCAGTGGGGAAGTTCGCTGGCCTTTGCTTGCAGCTTATTTGGCCTTGGCTGTGAGGTAGAAAACACTAAACTTAGTCATTCCTCACCTGTCTCTTGAGTTCTGAATTTGGATCTTTCTGTAGGTGTGGCAGGTTCGTGCTTCATATGATCAGAAACCATATCGTAGATTGATGATGGAAACTTGGGGTGCAAAAGTACACCCATCTCCATCTAGCATTACTGATGCAGGTCGAAAAATCCTTCAGCAGCATCCTTCAAGTCCTGGAAGTTTAGGCATAGCTATTTCAGAAGCTGTGGAGATTGCAGCTAAAGATACAGATACCAAGTATTGCTTGGGGAGTGTGCTTAATCACGTATTGTTACACCAGACTGTTATAGGTGAGGAATGCATAAAGCAAATGGAAGCCATAGGCGAGACTCCTGATGTGATCATAGGGTGCACTGGTGGCGGGTCTAACTTTGCAGGACTTAGTTTTCCATTCATCAGAGAGAAGCTCAATGGAAAAATCAATCCTGTCATAAGAGCAGTCGAACCTACAGCTTGCCCTTCACTAACAAAGGGCGTTTATGCTTATGATTATGGTGATACAGCAGGGTTGACTCCATTAATGAAGATGCATACGCTCGGGCATGACTTCATTCCGGATCCTATTCATGCTGGTATATGTAGCTATTGACACTGCAAAAATCACATTTACTTCGCTTTTCCTTTGTTTTTTTTAACACATTTCTCTGTTTTATTTTTAGGGGGGTTGCGTTACCATGGAATGGCACCATTGATTTCACATGTCTATGAATTGGGTTTCATGGAAGCAATTTCAATTCCTCAAACTGAATGTTTTCAAGGTAATTTACATCGACTGTTCTACTTCTTCAGGACTTGGACAAATAATAAGGGCGTTTATTATTTGGCAGGTGCCATTCAGTTTGCTAGGTCGGAAGGGCTAATACCAGCACCGGAACCAACTCATGCAATTGCTGCCACCATCAGGGAGGCCCTCCATTGTAGAAAGACAGGAGAAGCAAAGGTTGTTCTCATGGCAATGTGTGGACATGGTCATTTTGACCTGACATCTTATGAGAAATATTTGGAAGGAAATATGGTTGATTTGTCATTTGAACAAGACAAAATCAAAGAATCATTGGCCAGAGTTCCTCAGATCATAACATGACAAATTTAGCGAACATGTCAAACTGCCGGGTAAAGATGGTTGTCATTCGCACTGATATTCTTTTTGGGGAAAAAGAAATATCGTTCAAGACATCATTTAGACGTTAGACCAAGATGCTTTGAGAATTCGAATGATGTAAACAATCATCATCAGATGACGGGTTTATTATTTTCTCTTGTTAAATAACGATCTTATGGGTAAAACCTGTTACATGATCCACTTCAATACTATAGAATTATGTCAAGTGTTTACTTGGAGAAAGGCCTTTATGACACCCATCATTTCTCCTCCTGGAAACCGCCCCAGGCATCCTCTTGCTGCTTCTATCTCGTTAAATTCAGCTACTGAATCACCACTGAAAGCTTTAAGCTCTTTGCTTTCACTCTGCTCTTGTGCTATATCCTTTTCGTCTAGGTCTTCACTAGCTTTGATCGTTGGGAGAGGAAATGGTTCAAGTAAAGTTGCCACGACATTTTGCTCGCCACCCATCACACCCACAAAGTCCATTAACCGGCACATGGTGAATGGAACTGGCTCGAAACTATGGTCACCATATTCAACCGGAGTAGAGTGATCTCCAGTTACACAAAGAAAAAACTGAAAGTTTCTAGTTGACTCTGCCTGCCAAAGAAGCTTGGCAAGCTGGCCTATAGCTTGATCTACGGCTTCCAATCCCTTAGCTTTAAAAACACTTGCCTTATCATGACCAGCATCATCTATTGCCTGAAGACCAGCAAAAATAAAGGTAAAAAATGTCATCATTTTGACAATGAAACTTCAAGCATTATGCACCAAATCCACAGGAAATCCAGTTTCCAGACAATGGTTTCAACGAGGATCAGAAACATAACAGAAGAAGAAATTAGCCGACTAGCAGTAGCATGTGAAAATTCATCCTCTGTTGGTTCTGGCAATAAACATAAGATACAAGGTCCTTGACAAAATTGACAGCCTGATATGAAATACAGCGTTAGATGAAAGCTGGAAATGTTTAGTGATATTTTGTATTTAACAGTCCTGACTAATTATAAAACTTTGTTCAGAGGGAAACAAAAAAAAAAAAAAAAATGAAACAAAGAAAGAAATAAAGAATTAAGAAAAACAAGCAAAGTTATCACATCCATGGAAAACAAGCAAAATCAAAACATATCTTTCCTTTATTGGATTACAGCCATGGAAAACTGAGCTAGAAAGAACTTAAGCACAAAATGAGAAGATGGAAGAAAATAAAAGTTACTTATATACAGGTAATATTATAAAATGATGCTGCTGTTGTAAAGATGCTAAAAAGATATACCAATGCTTAGATATTCAGACCTTAATATGGAGAAACCCAAAGTCATAACCATCTACTCTGCCTGGTTTCAGCTCATCCTCTCCTGGCACAAAGACATTCGGGGAAGACTGCAATGGAGCAGAAAGAGCCTTAGCTATGGCAGAAGCTTTAGAAGTCAAAAGTGTTCGATAATCTCCAGTTGCCCCTCGAGCTTCCAGAATGTCAATATCAAGTGATAGGCCTAAACCAGCAATAATTTTAGTAGGAGCTACCATGCATGGCCATAAACCATGTTTCTCTTGAAATGATGGAACCTGCACAAGAACAATTTCCCATGATGTAAGCTAATCAAACTCTATAGAAGTTTGTGATGATGATTTTTTATTATTTGAATTTTGTTATGATTTCAGAAATTCTAAGAATGAATCAAAAACTAGAACCGGTGGTGTCCACAACCACTCACTGCCAAGAGCTTAGTGAAAGCATAATTAATAATAATTCTATCATTTCGCACATTATAAACTCCATGGCTTGTTCATAAGAGAAATTGAGAAACTCCAATATAAGCAAATAATTTTAAGTTTTGATCTCATCCCAATGCCCATAGCTTTCCCATGAAACAAAAACAAAAACATAACAAAAATGGATACAAGAACACACCTCAATTCGAATGCCACAACCTCGTAGCAGGACCAAATTGGCAATATTCTTTCCTTCAGCAGCTCGTTTTGCATTCAGTGGATGAGCTACCAGAATCTGTGATATCTCCTTGGACAATTCATTAACAACGGCAGCTGTATGCCTTGCTTCTTCACTATCATCTAAGGCTTCAGCTTGCAAAAGTAACCGGTTGTCTTTCAATGGATCCGTCCCTGAAATATTTCCACTCAATCCTGGTCCTTTTACCACAACTCCACATCTATGTTCTGTTGCATATCTGTAAGCAATCTGTTATTATCTTTTTATATCTTTGGCAAATTGTCATACTTCAAACAATGGAGCAAATGAGATATAGTTTGGTCATCTTCACAAACTTGCTAAATTAAGTTATATTCCTTCCTCTTCTTTAACCATTTATCTACTTTTTTTTCCATTCACAGCCCTTTTCTCACCCCTTTATTTGCACATTGGGAAAACTAGTGTCAGGAAAGTGGGACCTTAAATGTTCTAAATAGACGTTTAATATTTTCCTAGATCAATGAAGAGAAAAAGGAGAAGCTAAAAATTAAATTGTAAGCACCTGACTCGGACTTCATACTCAGGAAAAGATGGCAACTTCATTCCATCCAGCGCAGCACAAAGAATTGGCCCTGCTTCCTCAAAGTGTCTGTCAGCTCTTCTACTTGTAACTATTCTGGTTTTCTCATCGAATGTTGCAAAATTTGACTAGAGATCAAAATAAGACATTAACATCAAATTTAAAGACTAGAAAGAGAAATTTGGCATGTAATCAAGACTCACCTTGAAAGCAATATCACCAGGTGACATAGCCAATCCAGCCCCCATTGATTCAAATGCACCTCGTCCCCTATAATAAACTCGTGGGTCATAGCCCAACAATGACAGATGAGCAGTGTCACTTCCACAACCCAAACCTACTTCAACGGGATCCATAAGGCCATTAATTCCGGCAGAAGCAATGGCATCCAAGTTTGGAACTTTAGCTGCTTGAAGGGGAGTCTTATATCCAAACCTTGGCAATGATACATCACCCAACCCATCAATCAACACAAATGCCACTCTCCTCTTTGGCTGGTGGGGACTCTCCATGCTTCTATCTATCTTAAAAACCTGTATTCTCCAGTATAAATAATTAAAATAATAAACTAACTTGTAAAGTATTTTTTGCTAATTATAGTCAACTTTGACATTGATATTAATATTAATAATATAACAAAATTTAATAGAAAAACGTTCATTCTCCCTTACTTCTGCTTAGATAATCTAATCTAAATGGGGGAAAGACAAGGTCTAATGTTCGCTTGGATTCCAGTGGTATGATATATTCTGGTCAAAGCCAAAGAAATAATGCTTATTGATCTAATAAACAATCATGAATATAAAGAAACTTACCAAACAGTTTCCAATGATTTCAAATTTTATATATGCTTATATGATAATGATTTTGTTAACATAAAAATACAAAAATCAGATATAAATAAGTATGAAGTTTTATATATTTATATATATTATAAGGTGAAGCCTCTATGCAACTGACATGTTGCTAAACCATATGACTAGCCTTAAAATATGATGATCGCCAGTACTACAGGTACTGCCCAGAGAATAATTCCGCCGGGAGCGAGCATTAGTGCTTATTTTCCGTCATGGTTTGGGTCAACTTTCCCTCCATCTGCCATAGACATAACTCTCTTCACTCACATTTACTACGCTTTCCTCTCCCCAAATAATGACACCTTCAAGTTCGAAATACCTGATTCAATTGCTGCGGAACTTCTCAATTTCACCACCACCCTCCACCATCACAAAATCCCTCCAAGCTAATGTCTTTATTGACAGACCCAAATGACAGATAGATCCCTTATAGAACCCTAAAGGAAATGGAAAATGAAACAGCTAAAGAGTAATATCTCCATTGACATTAAGGCATCAATATCGGTTCCTAGTTGCTAAATTGGGTATTTTCATAGAAAATAAGAAGCAAATTCAATACCAGGGCATAAAATTGGAGCAAAAATACTAATTTTTTTACTGAAATCCTCAGCTCTGCTTAGTGAATTGGTAAACCAAAATTTGGGAGGTGAATGTATGGCTAACAACAATCAGCTTTTCAAATAACAAAGCCAACAAGAAAAAACAAAGAACTCAAATTTTTCTAAGCTGGATTTAGTTAAACAGATGGATGAACAACTAAAACCAAAAAAAAAAAAGTAAAGAAAGGAGGATCCAGAAAGGATAAATGGACAAACTGACGGGGAAAAGATTAAGGAGATTAAACATGGCAAAAGGCATAAATTTGAGAAATCAAATAACATAATTAAAATTAAAGAAATTAAATTTAAACCCACGAACAATACCATGCAAATGATCGATAAGGAAAACAAAGCATTGATCAAAGCGAAAAAACTCACCTCAAGAACGGCTCGAGTTCAGAAGCAATGGCTCCTCTTATGGATTGAGAAAACTGTACCTGTGATCTATGTTTTCGGTTTGTTTGATGAATTATTATATATAATTATAATATATATCTATATAATACATAAAGGGAGGAGAAGGAGAAGAATCTGTGAAAGCTCAGAGTGACCTTCACTTTCTGCTGTCAGTGATCCTTTTTCTTTTGGTAATGAAAGGGCCAAACCGGAACTGGCTCGATTCTCTAGGTGAAGAGATTTTACGTATTTTACTTTTATAATATAATTCTATTATTTTGACAAAAATTATTTTATATAACTAATTATTTTATTTTTTCATATTTTTAATTTTAATTTATATTATTATATTATTTTTTTAAAATTATCTCATAATTTAGTTTGTCAGAATTATATTTGATTCAAAATTTAAATTATAAAAAATTATAAATCATTTTATTAATTTATTTACCTACAAATATAAGATTACCTTTAACTCATTAACGTTTTAATTTTATAAAATTATTTATGTTATTTTAACCACTAATCTACTTATAAATTAATATCATAAATCTTCTATTTGTTTTTCTTTTATGTTATTTTTGATAAAATAATTTTATGTGATTAATTTTTTTATTTTTTATTTCTACATTTAGTGTTGAATTTGTATCATCATATCAATAAGAAGTAAAATATTATGCCAAGAAAAATTTTAATTTAACAGAAGTAAAAAAAAGTAAAATTTAAAATAAAAATATCATTTGATTCATTAATTCTAAAAAAATAAAATTCTATCATTGAAAGATAAATAAAAAATTCATAAAAAGTTACAATCGTGACCAATTCATTGTGAAATATTTTAATTTAAAATTTATTTAATTATATTATTTGTAAAATAATCATATAATATAATAATTTTATTATATTATTTGTGGCATGATTTTCAAAAATTTTATTTAATTTTATAATAATAATATTAAAATTTCATGAGTACTGTTATTTTATTCTCGAATTATTATTTCATACTATTTTATTATGATTTATCTCATTCATAAATTATTATAAAATAAAATTTATTCTGATATTTTTTAAACATAATTTCAAATTTATCAAATATATAATATATAAAAGAAATTGCCACCTATATAAACCTACTTTAGCCATTCTCCCATTCACAAACACCCGCCAAACCTAGCGTAAACCCCACCAAACATAGCGTAAAGAGACAAAAGATGGGAAAGATGGCAATGCCACCAGGTTACAGATTCAAGCCGTTGGATGAGGAATTAGTCGATTATTATCTGTCTAGGAAGATCCATGGTGAACCCCTGCCTTTGAATGTTGTTGAGGAACGTGATCTTTACGGAGATTATCCTCCGTGGGATATTTGTCGTGGGCTGAATGGAGACTGTTATTTCTTTACAAGACTGAAGAAGACGAGCAAGAATCGAATTTCACGAACTGCTGGCGGTGGAGAGTGGCATGGGAATGCTCGTGGAAAGGAAATAAAAGATGGAAGAAGCAAGCGAGTCATTGGAGTGAAGAAACAGTTCAGTTTCAAGCCAAGAAAAGGGAAGAGAAGTGGTGATAACTCTTCAAGTAGCTCGGATGGCGGTTTTGAAAATGGATGGATCATGCATGAATATTCTTTGATGGGAAAAACAGATTCTGATGATCATGGCTATGTTCTTTGTCATATTTCGAAACATGACAAAGGAAAGAAGGAAGATGATGGTGGTGATGGTCCGGTTATTCATGAAGATGGTACGCTTATGGGCGAAACTTTTAATCATCAAGTTGTTGACAGTGAAGGGTTCGATCAAGGGTTCAACAATGAAGGGTTCGATCAATGGTTCAACAATTTAGCGTTGGATAACCTATATGCAAAGGAGACTGATTATCAATTCAAGGATGGAGTGGAAACTGTGGAAGAGAACGTGACAGTCGATCAACCAGTGGAATTTCAGCCAACTTGTCCGATAAACAATGAAAAGCCAACAGAAGACGGCAACCCAGGGTCTGTATATCTGCAAGAGGATGATTGGCTTCAAGATTTTGATTCTATTGATATGAGCGATTGGTTGGATTGAGAAGAATAATGGACTCGTGGTGGACTCGACTGCGACAGACAACAGATTTACTGACCGACTTCTGAGACAAATGATTTACGTTCCTAACATTCCTAAACTCTTCTTTTTTTTGGTCAAAAAAAGAAATGTTTCCTGATTGATGAAAAGTTTATTATAAGTTAGTTTTAATTTAATTGAATTAGGTTTCGATCATGTTATTAATGCTAATAATAATATTTGGATAATAAATATGGTTAATTGATTTATCGTAAAATGTGTGTATGTGAGTTAAATTTTGATAAACGAGAAAAACTACCAAGTTAATGTATAACGGGATAGAGAAAATTTTTGGTGGAACCATGAAGTGCGTAAATATCATCAAATAAATTCTTAAAAATTATTTATGATTAATTAATTTATCATATTTGTTTGATCAAATAAATTTAATAATCGATTGTTTTTTTATATATTATTGATACGATTATATTAAATTACCACAAGTTTAATGCATTGATATTAAATTAAAAAAATAATTTTAACAAAAAGAATCAATTTTATAAACCAAGATTTATTCATTATTTTGGAAATTTCAAGGGTGCCAATTCTAATGGTAAATGAGAATGAAAATGGGCTGTATTATGGGCCGGATGAATACGGATCGGGTTTGATCCACCCTCTCCTGCTCTCTCATTGTTCTTTCAAAAAAGAAAAAAAGAAAACCTCTGTAATTGACTGTTGAAATCCCGAGCAAAACTGATAAATCTCTCTCAATCAATCCAAACCTTAACCTTGAAAACAGCTTCTACGGTAATCACTTAGCTCGCAGGAACTCAGAATTCATTTAAATTTCACAATTTTGTATTGCTATAGCACTGTTATGGCTCTCAATCTCCGTCAAAAACAAACAGGTAACGATTTTCATTTCTTTTCCCTTCTAATTTAGATCTCTTATTCATTTTGCTCAGATGCTACAATTCTTGTTTTGGATAAAATCCAATTTTTGTTTTACTGTCGTTTGATCTGGGTTTGATCTATATTTCTTGTTTACAGAATGTATAGTACGGATGCTTAACTTGAATCAAACGGTAAACACAGCTGGTACTGCTAATGAAGAGGTATACAAGATCTTGATTTATGATAAATTCTGTCAAAATTTATTATCTCCATTGATTCATGTCAAGGATCTTCGAAAACATGGGGTTACCCTTTATTTCCTTATTGATAAAGATAGAAAACCTGTTCATGATGTTCCTGCTGTTTATTTTGTCCAACCAACTCAAATTAATAGTCAAAGAATTATTGCTGATGCTTCAAGATCACTTTATGATAATTTTCACTTGAATTTTTCGAGTTCGATCCCGCGTCCTCTTCTTGAGGATCTTGCATCTGGGACGCTGAATTCAGATTCTATCGATAAAATTTCTAAGGTTCATGATCAGTATTTGGAGTTTGTTACTTTGGAGGATAATCTGTTTTCATTGGCGCAAAAGTCTTGTTATGTTCAGTTGAATGATCCGTCTGCTGGAGATAGAGACATTGAGGAGATTATTGAGAGAATTGTTAGTGGGTTGTTTTGTGTTTTGGCGACACTTGGTGTTGTTCCGGTGATTAGGTGTCCTCGTGGTGGTCCGGCTGAGATGGTCGCTTCAGCCTTGGATCAGAGATTGAGGGATCATTTGTTGTCGAAGAATAATTTGTTTTCAGAAGGTGGTGGTTTTATGAGTTCGTTTCAGAGACCGATTTTGTGTTTATTTGATAGGAATTTTGAATTGGCTGTTGGCATACAGCATGACTTTAGGTATCTTCCTCTTGTTCATGATGTGCTTGGATTGAAGCTCAATCGATTGTCTGTGCAAGGGGAAAAGGGTGGAATGAAATCGTTTGAGTTAGATAGTTCTGACCCTTTCTGGGTTGCACATGGGTCTCTAGAATTTCCTGCAGTTGCTGTAGAAATTGAATCGCAGCTGAATAAGTATAAGAGGGATGTGGATGAGGTTAATAGGAGAACTGGTGGAACGGATGGGGCAGAATTTGATGGAACAGACTTGATTGGCAATACAAAACATTTGATGAATGCAGTGAACTCCCTACCCGAGTTGACTGAGCGAAAACAGGTAATCGATAAGCATACAAACATTGCAACTGCATTACTTGGTGAAATCAAGGAAAGAGCTCTCGATAACTATGCCAAGAAGGAGAATGACATGATGATCAGAGGAGGAATTGATCGAAATGAACTTCTGGGAGCGCTTAGAGGGAAAGGTTCCAAGATGGATAAGCTGAGATTTGCCATTATTTACCTAATATCATCCGAAACCACTAACCAGTCGGAAATTGAAACAGTGGAAGCAGTTCTTAGGGAGTGTGAGGTTGATGCTTGTGCATTCCAGTATGTGAAGAAAATAAAGTCACTAAACATTTCATTGGCATCAGCAAGTTCTGCCAGTAGAGGTAATATCGTTGATTGGGCTGAGAAGCTATACGGGCAGTCAATTAGTGCAGTGACAGCGGGTGTTAAGAATTTACTATCTTCTGATAGGCAGCTGGCATTAACAAGAACGGTGGAAGCCTTAGTGGAGGGGAAACCAAATCCTGAAATTGATTCATATCTTGTGTTTGATCCTCGAGCGCCGAAGTCGGTGGCTGGAGGGAGCCATCTGAAAGGACCATTTAAAGAAGCTATAGTATTCATGATTGGTGGTGGGAATTATGTGGAATATAGTAGTTTGCAGGAACTTGCAGGAGGGCAGCAGACGGTGAAGCATGTTATATACGGAACTACAGAAATTCTCACAGGGGGGGAGCTTGTCGAGCAGCTCGCACTGTTGGGGCAGAAAATGGGATTGGGTCAAACAGCTGCACCTTCAGCTCAGTAGAATAGATAATTTTGTATATGGGCTTTAAAGCAGGTGGTTCATTGGTTTTTGATTTTCATTAGTGTCTAGAACACTTCTTCTTTCTTCCGGTGCATGGAAGAATTGCATGGTATTTTCCATCAGATATCAATTCATGAGTGTTTTTTTGATCCGGCGATACTCCGGCCTGGCCTACCATAAATTTCATAACGCACGTATCCGTACGAATTCTGCCAAGAATTGTAATTTTATTAATAATATAATAATATATATCAATTTTTATTAAATATTATATATAATTCTATATATAATATAATATTATTAGTCATGAATTAAATTTATGTAAAAATTCAAATAAAGAGTAAAATCTAGTAATGTTTTATTAAAATTCACATTTGTTTAAAATTATAAATAAATTCAATAAGATTTATAAAATTCATCATAATAAAACGTTATAATCTATGGTGATTGCAAAGCAGGTAAGAAATTGGGTTCCATCAATGAAATAAAGCATCTTGCATAAGTAATCATAAATTATATTTATTTGTGAATTAAAAAACTATAATTACATAAAATGTGAAAATAATAATAAAAAGGGAAATGCTTTTATTCCATTTATAATTCTGTAAATCCAAAAATAAAAAAGAGCCAAAGAGGGAAAAAGAAAAGCTGCCAAAGAGATGGACCCTCGACGAGCATCACGCACCGTGAAAAGCGACCCTAAAGTCCGACAAGTCGGATTCTTCGCTCCCGGAGCTGCTGCTACTGCTGCTGCCTCACCCGACCCTACCCTATCGGCTTCACCCGACCCATTCCCTAAAGTCATTTCCTCCTCTTCCAGCAACTCTCCATCCCCTGTCATTATTCCTCCGCCCTTTCACTCCTCCTCTCCTTTATCCCCTCTCCCTCGCCCTGACAACTTCGTTAATAATCAAACTAATAATACCGCTACTTCTCCTCCTTCCGCTTCCACGACGTCGTTTACGGATAGGGGACAAGGAGGAACGGTGCCGTCTAGTAGTTATCCTGGTGGTGGATTTAATATGGTGCAACCAAGTTCTAGTGTACCTGCGAGTGGATTGACTACTGTTTCCGTTGTTAATTTGCCTCCAGGAATCGATGGTGTGTTTCTTTGATGTTTTCTGTTCTAGTGAAATTTTGGGATTTCATGGATTTACTTTGTTATTTAGGCTAGTTGTTCATGTTTTCCAGTAATTTAGTCGAATCGATGAACTGAGTTCATTAAAAAGGATTTAATTGTTTAGATAGGGTTTAAGGGATACAACGTTTGCTTTCTCTATGTCTATCTTTTGGTATGATGAGTACAACTGAATTGTGCATTTTGTTCATACTTGTCAAACACACAAGTAAAATTATTATGTAAATTACAAAATATTAATTGCAGAAAAGGCTGGGGTGTCATCTGAAGTGCAAGTTAACCAGCGATCGAATTCAAGGCCATTGAAAGAGAAAACCACTAAGGCTGAAAGGCGTGCCATTCAAGAAGCTCAACGAGCTGCTAAAGCTGCTGCGAAAGGTCTGTCTATGCTGTTATTCTATATCATGTTCTGACGTTAAAGTATAAGATATGCTTGCTGTAGTTTCAATATATCATCTTATTCTACCATGTTAACCCTTTCTATAATGGGTGCTAACGCTATTAGCCGAAGGTGGTAAGACTCCTGTTGTGGTCCCTGGAGTTGTGAACTCATCAAATGCAAAACCGTCTAAATCTGCAAAGGCTCCTTCACAAAAGAATGATACTGGTCTAGTTGTAGCTTCCGAGAAGAAGGGTGGTGAGCGCCAACCAGAAAAAGACAGAAAGAAAGATGTGCCTCAACCTCGCATGCAATATGATGACAAGAATCGAGTTGAAAAGGCTAAAAAGCGTGCGGTTGTAAAGCAAACTGAAGCTAGGAACAGAGTGGAGTTGTTCAGGCATCTACCTCAATATGAGCATGGAACTCAGCTTCCTGATCTTGAGTCAAAGTTCTTCCAACTTGATCCAATGCATCCGGCTGTTTACAAGGTACTTTACTTAATTCTTAGTTTGAATCGTCGAACTATTGTGTGCTTTGATTTAACTATTGATGCACGAACTAGTCATATCGAACATAATTATGTCCTATTATTTGAATTTGTTATTAATTACCATATTTGAGATGATGACACTTATCTTAAATTAGAGGTAAGTATTGATTGAAACTTATTGCTTGGTGAATCTTTGTCCAGAACTTTTATCTAGTTCACTTGGAGTAAATATGTTTTTGGACCATTGTGCTAGATCACTGGCAAAACATCAAGCTTCTCATGCTCTTGTCCAATTATGAGTTTTTATTATTGTTGTCAGGTTGGTTTGCAGTATTTATCAGGAGATATATGTGGTGGTAATGCTCGCTGCATTGCAATGCTTCAAGCATTCCAGGAGGTCATTAAGGACTACTCGACACCAGCCGAGAAAACTCTTACTCGAGACTTGACAGCAAAAATAGGAAGTTATGTTTCTTTTCTAATTGAGTGCCGCCCTCTTTCAATTAGCATGGGGAATGCAATCAGGTTTCTGAAGAACCGAATTGCTAGGTTGCCTTTGACTTTGTCTGAATCAGAAGCCAAAGCAACCCTTTCTTCAGATATTGATCGCTTCATATATGAGAAAATAATAGTTGCAGACAAAGTGATTGTCGAACATGCAGTCTCAAAGATCAGGGATGATGATGTTCTTCTTACATATGGGCCATCCACTGTTGTTGAAATGATTCTACTGCATGCTCATGAGCTTGGCAAACAGTTCCGTGTTGTGGTAGTGGATTCTCGTCCGAAGTTTGAAGGGCAACTGTTACTTCGTAGGTTGGTGGGGAAGGGTATCAGCTGTACCTACACTCATATAAATGCTGTTTCTTATATCATGCATGAAGTTAACAGAGTTTTTCTGGGGGCATCATCTGTGCTGTCTAATGGAACGGTTTACTCAAGACTTGGAACTGCATGTGTTGCCATGGTCGCCCATGAATTCCATGTACCAGTGTTAGTTTGCTGTGAAGCTTACAAGTTTCATGAGAGAGTACAACTTGATTCTATTTGCTTCAATGAGTTGGGTAAGCATTTACGGGTCTAGCAGGTGCTTAATGAACTAGCAATTGGCTAATACTCTATTCCATTCTTTTTATTTCTTGCAGGAGACCCAGATGCTATTTCAACAGTTCGTGGCAGAGATGATATTAACTATTTAGATGGCTGGTCCAATCGTGAAAATCTACAGCTTTTGAATTTGATGTAAGTGTTTGTAACATTGGGGATTGTCTGAGATTTATTTGTTCACAAACTAACTCGCTTATTTGGTTTGTGATAGTTATGATGCAACACCTTCAGAGTATGTTTCTATGATAGTCACAGATTATGGAATGGTAAGGTGCCACATAAATTATTAATTGATTAGTATTGATCTGTTTGTTTCTTTCTGTTATTTGCATTCTGTCCTTTTCCAAGTTGAATGAAGTAGGATCATATCACTTGTTTGATCTCTTCAGCATCCAACTGGGATGTGAACTAATCGAGACTAGAGAGAGCATAATCACTGATACTTGGATACTAGATTTTGTGTGTTATTTACCCTCTTGCAATTATTTATGGACTTTAGATTTAGATTGTGTTTAATTTTCAGTTTCTGTGTATTTTTCAGGTTCCACCGACCAGTGTTCCCGTCATTGTGCGAGAATATCGGACGGAACGTTGGCTGATGTAGCTTCTTGATGGATCTTGGAGGTTTCTCCAAAATTTTTTGCTTCATTCTAACATTTGCCCTTCCCTGCAATTGCAAGTGGAGAAACATGACCATACTTCTTTTTTCTTTCCAAAATTTTCCTGATCTCATTTCCTGAATAATTTTGAGCTTTTGTTTTCTTATTTCTCGACTCGGTGAAGAGTGCATTTCTCGCCTCTCCTGGCTGATACAATATTTTGCATACTCTTGTAGCTTGGGTAGGCCCCCCCCTTTCTTTTTTTCCTCCTGAGGGGGATTTTAGGCATGGACTTGTCACTTGTCAGTTTTGCTGTTAAAGCATGGAAAGGTGCTTGTTAGTTAAGCTGATGGTTGGAAAAAATTATATAATAAGATTCTATTTTCTGAAAGGCATGAATGGTTTTAAAATATGATAGAAAAGCATCCTATGCTCCCAACTATTCCGACTTTAGGGTTTGGAAGGATGTCTTATCTTCCTTTTCTCTTTCAACTCTATCTTGAGTTCTGATGTTTCTGCGGGAAACTATGCAAGAAGGCCAGTCCTAGGTCAGGTGTAAGGGCTTTAGATCTGGCTGGTTGATCTTCTGATGGCTTTTCTTTTCGTTTTTTTTGTTTTTTTCCCTAATGATGTTTTCTCTTATAGAAGAAAATAAAAAGATAAAGCCTATTCATTGTCACTTCCATTCATGGGTTAGTGCGTAGGCATATGATGAAAAGAACAAGTAAAGGAATATTTACAAACATATAAAAAGAATATGAACTACTTTTGCATGTGAATGCTGATTCATCCTTCATATTGAAGTATATAATTCAATACATGAGATTTATGAATTGAATTCTGGATGATCTGATTTTCAAGATTCATGAGTTCAAAAAATGAAAATTCAGAAAACTTGTTGATTATTTTATGTTAATTGTAAACTAGTATAAAAATTCATATTAATATAAACTCATCATATGCTTATTGCATATTCATTTTATGCAAGCTTATCGGGAACTCACAGAACGTCCGTTAAAGTAATGCGCTTGCACTTATTCATTGTAAACTCATTCTAAACTTACTTTCAATTTGCTAAATATCTATTATCAATTCATTATATGGTGATTGTATGCTTGTATCAAATGATATTTATAAATAATTGATTAATTAATAGATTAATGATATGTGGGTTGATTTATATCATAATGATATAATTATTATAAAAGTAATCAATTAATGGTATTATTCTATCATATTAGATATCTAGAAGATAATCAAATTGAATACAAAAAAAAAACAATTAATTGATGACAATATGATATTAGAAAATGAATTATAATTAATTAATATTATAAGGAATAAACCAATAAAAATATTCAAATACATTCACTAATTTATATTAATTAATTAAGCTAAATGAGTAACAGTAAGAAAAGGGAAAAAAAATAAAAATAGACGTGTTGGGAATTGAAAGAAAACCTCTATATATATTAACACATATTTGTATATCAAGCTATAATAATAAATCGTAGAACTAATAAGATATGGAGAAAACAATGAAGTTCATTTAACATTAATAATTATATATATATTTGGTATAAATCGGAATCATCAAAACATATTTTCCATATGATCTTTGATTTTTCAATTTATTAAAATAAATTAAATTAGCATATCAAATATAATTTTATCAACTTAATTCTACTCTGAATTCTTCATTTTAAAATATGAAATTTGAGTGATATACCCAAATAATTTATCAAATTCAGAATTCAATTTATACCCATTATGTGTGTATGTATATAATTCGGATGGTCAAAGTAGGCAATAAGGGTTAGGTATGGATGATGTATGATATTGGATATCACCTATGAAACTATCCTTTTCTTCTTCAACGCGTAGCTTCTGCAATCCAATTCATGACTGGTTTAGTACAATTTCCATAATTTTTTACCCTTTACACCCATCGAAATATTCATTGTCAGTTCCTGAAATTTGAAAAACCAGTCCTCTGCATACACCTAAATCTTCCCACTAGTCGCTCTAATCTACCAGGATTCATTGTTAGAATGACAAAACCATCCCACGCTTCATCAGAGTTAAACGTGGAATCATCCCACTCCCGGCAAAGAAATCTTTAAAATGGATATAATGTTACCCACATGTACCTATTACGTACGCCAAGTATAAATCTCACCCATACCTGCAATGATCCTTCAGAGATGTCTTCTTCATTAACCACTCTCTCTTCCACTGTTCCTCTTCTGTTCATGTATGTTTTCCTTCATTGTCTTGTTCTTTCCATATGTTGGATTTTTACTGTTGGAAGCATCTATTAGATACTTCCTCTGTCAAGTTCTTTTCATCTTTATCATTCCTCAATCAAAAGCTGCATGCTCATCGTTTCTTTCTTTTTGCATGGCGCAGGAAGGAAGACGACGAAGGACCGGGAAAGAGTTTGAAGAAAGAAAAGCTCACCGGTGAATAAACGTTAAGTGACGGAAAGAAGTCGAGAGTTGAAAGCATCATTTGAGTTTTCCTTTCTATAGGTTGATGTTAATTACACTTTACGATCATTCATATGGATAAATGACAGTATGATTAACAAAAATCGAATATGAAATACATATATATATTAAGATTATCATGCTTGAACGTGGGTCAGTAATTATTACTTTCGGCAGTGGTGGCAGTGAACTGAGCATGAAGATCCAAGATATGTAGGCACTATGAGTCTCTCACGTAAGCTGATCCCTACTAATATACACTTATTGATCTCTTTTTATTTGAGTTGGAATGATCGAAAAGTCTCTATTCGATTTCTAATATTAAATGGAATATATATACATATATATTTTTTTTTTTAAAAATGAAATATCTAAATATTAATTGTCAGAATTTTATATCGTTTTTCGTTGTTGGGGGTCCTTTGCATAAGTTTTCGTGAGGGTTTTTCCCCCTTAATATATATAATTTTTTTTTATAATTTAATGTAATTATGAAAAATTTAGTATTTAATCTGTATACATTACAATAATTAGCTTAATTAAAATAAAATAATATGATTCTTTTTATTAGTTTAATATAATATTAAAAATATCAGTGTCTGACTTGACAATGGTGTTTGGGCTGTTATGATCTGTAGCCTGATTCCCATGGCCCAGAAGGAGCCCTATAAAATATTTAATATTTTTATAAAATGGTAAATAATTTTAAAATTATTTATAAAATTAATATTTTTATTAGATAGCAATTTTTTAATATTTTTTTATTGTATTATATTAATCTTAAAAAATGTTATATTAAATCTAATCTTATTAATACCCGAAAATTAATATTTTTGAGTATTTTTACAATTTTTTTAAATGTAACACTTTATAAGTTTGCTTAATCGCATAATATTATTTTGAGTTAATATAAAATAATTTATATAAAAAATATACTTAAAATTAATTACATTATCTATGTACTAGTTTTAATATGTTACGGCATGCCGATTTGAAATAATAAAAAATATATTATTATAAAATTATTTAATTTAAAAATTTAAATTGTAAAGTAAGATTTTTATAAATGAATATTAATTAGGTTTGATTTATTAAATTTTATTAATTAATAATTAAAATTTTTATGAATCAAATTTTATACTTTTGATTATAAAAATTTTAATACTATATTATAAAATTTATTTTTAATACTATATTATAAAATTTAGTAATAATTATAGATGATTGTTCTCTAAATTGATAATCTGGATAGGATGGGTTTTCCCCATAATAAGCTTAAGATAGAATCAACTTCGTTTCATTTGATTGAATTAAAGCTTAAGTTGACTTTTTTAAAATTCTTTTACATAGGAATTTTAAATAAGTTTTAATTAAATTTAAATGGATCTAATAAACATAAATTATAGAATAAATTATTTTTTATTCATTTAAAAATTAGAAGAGTTTTTAATAAAAATATTATATGATTTTGTATTAATAATTAAATTGAAATATTTTACATATTTATATATTTATAAATTATATATTTAAAATTAAAGTATTTTTATATAAATTAATCAGCTAACTTACAAGGTTATTAATGATGAGTTAGTTCATAAATTTAAATGAATCAAATATTATTTAATTTGAATTTGATTTATTAAAAAAATTTGATAAATTTTTATCAAATCAAACTTTAAGTAATTCAAAGATTTGATTATTTATTGGCTACCATTAAAACCTTTTGATATATTATATAATACTATTTTATATCTTCGTTTTCATTTCCTCCCATTTTTGAATTTTTTTATTATTATATAGTATTGGATGCATGTTCAAATATCGAATACAAGATAGTTTTGAATTTCTTTCTTTGATGATTTACTATTTATTGTAATTAAAAAATTTAAATGATCAAATAAAATTCATAAATAATTATATTTAATATATCTTCATATATAGATATCGGCGAGCTTGAAGTGTGAATAATGTACATGACTTTAATATTATATAATGAAATTATTGAACCCAAAAATTTAAAAATTTAAATAAAATCTATAAATAATTATATACTTAAAAATTGTTCTTTCATTCAATAAATTTTTTTCCCTCAAACAAAAATTAACTTATCTGAGTTAATGATATTGTACTTCAATAAAAGCAAAAGAAGAAGATATATAAGAGCTTTTCAATGAATGAACTCTATACACTTTTTAGAATAATTTATATTTATATAAATTATAATTAATCAATTAATATAATTAAAATTATATTAAAATTATCATTATAATATGGTTTACATAACAACTATTAATGAAATATAATATAATTAATATATTATTTTAAATTATAAAAAAAATTCATTAAATTTTTTTAAAAAATATTATAATTGATGTTGAATTTTAGATGTTAATTATTTAAAATTTTAATTCTTTAAGTTCTAATAGTAATTCCTTTGTCATGAAATATTAGATTCTTAAATCTTTATTTTGATGTAAGATTTTGTCTCTTAATTACATATAATTATATTAATAATTATCTAACTATTTGTTAATAAAAATATTATAATATAATTATACTAAAGAACTATAATAGTGAATAAATGAAAATTTGTATTTATTTAAAAATATATTAGTTTAAATATATTTATTAATATATTTTATTATATTTTTTTAATTATTCAAACAACATAAATATAAATATAAACATAATAATCATTATTAAATCATACCAAAAATTATACAAAGAACTTGCATGTATAAAAATTATGAGTTATTGATTATTAGAGATACAATAATTTAAATTTTTAAAATAATTTATGGATATGATATTAAAATCTCTACAATTAAATTTAATGTATAAAAATTAATTTAATAAATAAATACTTTAACATGTATTTACATGCTAAGGTACATTCATTCATACGCATGGATACAATAAAAATAGAAAATCATACTGAGTTAAACCTTTTAGCTTTTGTAATATTAGTGATACAACAGTTGTGTGTACTTCTGATGGTGGAAGTCATTTAAAACAATGAAAATTTTAAGATGGACTCATTTATAATTGTAGGTTTCGATTATATGAAATCATGATCGAGTTTGATGATTCTTATTAAAAAATTCATCTATATTTAGTTTACGTTTATATGCATGAATTAGATAAATCAAATACAATAAAATTGATTATAATATTTTTATTAATTTATGAACTAAATGGAAGTAAATATTATAATAATTTCTACGTGACTCCATGCTTGTAGTGTACGGATATTGAGCTAATCTCGGTTGTATTGATAAGCTTTTCTATGTTAATCACTTGGATTATCCTAAGTGAAATCGTAAATAGGGAAATCAAATATAGAGAAGTGAATGAAAAGAAACAATATGCTTATGCAACGTTGTATTATGGAAGAATAAGGACCTAATTGCACAGAAACTTAGCTGTAATGCTTAAAAATCCTGTTATCCTGCAGGACATTAATTAATATACCGTTAAATCACACATCCACCTTAAATTCTCTGCATCCTTTGGTTCTTATATATATATATATATATATATAATACACGGGAAGTTCTTATGATTTTCAGTGAAACAGGAAGGCATTGATCTGTTGGATTTTTGGATATCTTGTTCACAACAACAGTCTCAAACTAAGAAGCTGAAGGATGTGTCATAAAAGCCTTATTTATAAATGAAAATCAAGTTAACCAGATTAATATATTTGATCATTCTATTTAAACAAAATTAACGAAACACTGGATGAACTAAAAGTATATTAGTTTGATCAGTTTGATTCGATAACCAAATGTCTCTTTTGGTTTCAACCATTTGTATGATTTTCTTTGAAAGATATCAAAAATCTAATTGTAATGTCTGGAACATGACAGAAAAAAGAAGTTTAGAACATGATGAACCAGTACAAATCAGCGGCACTAATTGTAATGGCTTCTCTTTTATTTGCTTTGACTATCATCAAGAATCCCTAATTCAGTTGGTTCACTGCAATTAGTGTGAAGAAAGTACAGCAGAAGTAGGGTTTTAGCTTAAGTTTTAAGTACAAGGAAGTCTTTCTTTAATGGCAGAATGTTCTCAGTGCATGCTCTTGATATGTAATTATATTACTTTTCTATCATCATTTGGGTGCCTACCAAAAGCATATGGAAGAGATGTCAACTGAATTTGGCATCTTGTGGATGAACTTTTTAAATCATATTAAGCATAACTATATGTTATAATTGAAGAAAATGAGGAAATGAACAGACAGAGTCTAGAGATACGTAGATACATATACATACATACATATATATATATATATATATGTGTATGTATGTATGTATCTTTATAGTTCAAAACAAAATAATGATTACCGTACTAAACTTAAATGTGCAATATCAAAAGATACAGCTTACTTTCTTAAATGCTCTTAATAACTGTTATCAGCCTCCCACAGCTTGCCACAGAGATGCAGTCCTACAAATTGAGAGCATATTGATTAACTTTAGCTAGCCTCAATTTCTGACTGAATATATAGATTTGAGAGGACTTCTGGTTCTTAAGTTTACCTGTAGGTCGATTCATATTGGTAATAGCACAAAAGCTAGAGCGTGCAATTGCACTGGTTAATGTCCCAATTTTGGGTTAAACTGAGCAAGTTGTTGTCGTTGCTCCAACTTATATCTTTGAGCATTGCAAGGATTTGTTGCTGCTTTTGCTGATAACCCACCATTGTTGCTGGATCCAGCTTCCTTGCTATCACTATCGACTCTTCCATAAGGTTTCCTTTATGTACCAAATTGGCAAATGATGATGGATTATAGTTATTAGATGATTCTTCCACCGGATTTTGATGATGGTGAGTAACAATTTTCAAAGAATCTCCAGAACAAGCCTGATGATGATGGTATGATATATCAGTATTTGATTCATTGAATTTTCTACTATACATTTTAACCCTTGTTCTTTCTCTTGCTCTTTCTCTTGCTTTGGCTCTTGACTCTTTTGCAACAAGATTTGATAGAGCAGCACTTGAATTAGCAGCTTTCCTGATCTTTTTAGTCCTTTTCTCGTTACGGAAACCATTTGCTGTAGCCATTGATGGATCATCATCTTTCTCTGAAACTATGCCCTCCTCACTGGCACACGTGGTTGAACTAGAGGACAAGCTTTTACCACCGCCAGCTCCTTCATTCTTTGTTAGTTCTTTAATGGCTTTTCTTGACTTGGATAACAACCAGTCTAGGGTTTTACTTGCTTTATCAAACCCTAACATATCTTGAAGATCAAAGAACTTTCTAGCAATTTGGATCGACAATCTTACTCTCCGGTCTCTTAAGCCATGAGCTGTGGAAATCTTGCTGTGCCTATCTTTCTTGACAGGCTTTTTTCCAGGTAATAAAACAGGTGGGCTTTGTTGCTGGTCTCCATCGATAACACTAACGTTCTGCTTAGAGATCGTGGCATTGTTATGCAGAGTATCAACCGCCTGAGGATCGATTTGCGATGGGGGAATCGTGGGTGGATTCTGGTGGTCAAAGAAAATCTCATGGCCAGTTTCATGATCTAGTATATAAGAAGAGAGATTGTAAGAAGAAGAAGAGGAGGAACAGGAGAGGAGTGTGAAAGGATTAATGGTGTTGGTGGAAGTAAACATTTGTGTTGTTGAATTTGCACCGCAGAAAAATCAAACCCTAGCTAAAGTGAAAATATTTAACACGAAAAGGAGCTTTCTTTAGCAGTTGCAATTGCAAGAAAACAACCCATCTCATTCATTTTCATTTTGTGAGATCAGAAGAAATAAATCTTGAGAAGGACATTCCTGAACTGATAGAGATGGAGAGAGAAGAAAGACAAGGAAGTTGAACCATGTTTGGTTGGAGGGAAAAAAGTTAAAAAAAAAAAAAGAAGAAGAAGTAGAAGAAGAAGAAAAAAAAAGAAAGTGTGAAAGTGAAAGTGAAAGTGAAAGGAAAGAGGATGGAAATCAAAGTTATTATTATTTTTTTGTTTATTTAAGCTAATGCAGTGGATTATAATTTGTGGCAGAAATGGAGAAAACACTTATAAATAGTTGAAATAATTATGCAAGAAAACAGAAATATAGAATTAAATAGGAAAATGTGGACCGTTTTTGTTATTAAATTCTTATACTCATAAAATTATAATATGATCCTCCCAATTCATAAATTTAATGCTTATGCTTTCATAAATTTCCAAAGGTTTAATCCTCAAAACGTATAATGTGACCTTTGGACTATTCCCAATACGAAAATCGATGAATGATATCCAAATGATTAAACAAACACAAGCCAACATCCAAATTCTTGGAATTTTTAACCATGAATTTGTATGGTTCAAGAGTTAAGTCTAGGGCAAGAAAGGAGAGATGGCCCCAATGGGTAGATGTGGACTGGCTTCCAGAGGGGGTATATGCATTGGTTAATGAATTATCACATTGTTATTAGCTTGAAATCTAATCGAAACTACCAAATGAATTGAAAAAATGCCACATTGAAATATCCATTCTATTCCATTAAATAGAGAATGTCACTCAGACCATATAAATTCACCACCCAACAAGGTGTAACATACCAAATAGATTATCCATATAACCTAGCATAAAAATAGAACAAAAAGGAAAAATAAATAACTATCAGCTGGTCCTGCAAATAAACTTAAATAAGAAAATAGATTTATAATAATCGCAAATTTATAAATTTAAATATAAATCAATATATAATAAAATATTGAATTATAACCATATAATTCATCATCTAATAATATTTGAACATACTATTAAAACAAATGAAGTAGAAAATCATCAAAATATTAAATATATGCTAAGTTTGAGTAAATATCTAATATAATTCTCATTTGTTTTATGATTGATATTTGATAAAACCATGTCAATTCTAACATATATAAATAACAATAGAAAATAAAGGTGACACATCAATGCTTCCATAAGTTTAGGGGTCAAAATACTTCTAAAAGTACGTAAAACTCATTTGTGGATGCTAAACTCATAAGTAACAATACAAATGAGAACCACTAATATGTTTCAAGTCATTCATATAATGATATAAAGATAGTAAATCTCTCAAAGTTTAAAGCATTCTACTTATCCCTTCAAACTTTGATGCTTAAATTCAAACTAGAACTTGAACTTCGAGTTAAGAGCTTTTATTATCTGTTTGCGCTTAAAAAATAACTCATTCATTTTAGTTGTTATATTTATAAATAATTTTTCACTTCTTTCTTCACAATACATCTTATGAAAAGGCATATTGTATATATGCAAAATTTTCTCTATTAAAAAAGAAAATAAGCTTATTCATTTTGCTTATATCCCTAAATACTTCTTAAACTTTAATTTTATTGAATCATCAATATTTCTAATCTTCAATTCACTATGACATCTCCACTCATTAAAAACGTTGTTTGAAGTGACATGTAATGAATCTAGAATCCTAGATATAAGCTCATAGACATGATAAAGTAAATTAGCTATTCTTTTAATCAATTAGTAGAAGTTGGCATTTCATTCAAACTCTAAATTACATTCTCAAATTTATCAAATAACTTTTCAAATATTGAGCAATTTTTAGCACCAAATAAATAGAGTTTTATCTAGTTGATTGAGGACAAATATAAAGCTAAAAATAAAGATTGTTTGTTCTCAATCTTTTTGATTTGGTATGCTTTTTCAATTAGCAATTCTAATATGAAAATTTATAATGTCTCTCATTGCATCCTTTACTCGTTAATTTGAAGGATTAATATCTTCAAAGCAACTTTTTGATGTTAAAAAATACTTGATGTAATTTTTTATGTTCAAGTATTTTATGACACAAAAATTTTATTAATATTTTGAAAATTGATAGAAATTAAAAGGTTTTGACTTCTAAAAAAAATTAAAAATAAAATTTATCATCAAACAAAAATGATCAAATAAAAATCGAATGATAATAATACTCTGACATTTTTTTCAAACAAATAGGATTGAAAATTGATTTACTGTTTTTACTGAAAAAAAAAGATCATTGAAGAAAGAGATATGAAAAAAGTCAAACAGAATAATAAAGAAATAAAATAAAATAGTAAACATAAAAAATTGGAGAAGATTAAAAAAAGAATTAAACAAAATAATAAATGAACCAAAAATAATAATAAACATAAAAGGCTGAATGTGGAAGAAAGAAGATTGAAGCAAAGATTGGAGGGTCAAACGTGAATAGAAAAGAGAGTTTTGATAGAAAAAAAAAACCCTAATAATCAAATTCTCTTCTAATTAAGTGGGATTATTTTAGAGATTTAAACATTCAACAAAAGGAAAGAAAAAAAAGTAGATAATCAACTATAATATTTCAAGCAATATTTAATAAAAAAATAAATTATTTTCAATTTTTGTTGTTCATCAACAATCTAGAACTACTTATATTTTGAAGGTTTATATGTTTTCAGAAAAATCTATTCTTTGTAACTTTTGTAGGTTAATGTTTGAAGCTTTATGTTTATCTTTTGTGTTGTTATTATTATACACTTTTTGTGGATTTTTGTGTATAAATATCTAAACATCTAAATACTTACAAGATAATTAATCATTATTAAAAATACTAATAACTACCAATATCATATTCTACAAAGAAAATTATTTGATTACTCACTATTTGTTTTGATAATTAGTATTTTTTTTATAATAATTATATGTTATATATTAGTTATTCATGATTAAGTATTTATATATTATTTTAAAACTGAAGTATTTAGTAAAATTTATATTTTCATCAATTTTTTAATCTAACATAATAAGAAAATAAATAAATTTTTGATCGGTAAATTTTCTAAAAGCTATTTAAAGTAATTTCATAAAATATTATTTGAAATTTTAAAAATTCATATTAAAATTACATGATTGAACAATCTAACTTTTAAGCATATACAAACTATTGTTTCTTTTAATAATCATCGGCAAATTTTCATTATTAATTTCTAGTTTCTTTTATTTTTAATTGTATAATTAAATACAACTATATGATAACATAATTAAGATAATATAATGAAAATTTAGAAATTGAATAAAGTGGGGATAGTTTGATATGAACAATTAATAAGCTGCAATTTATACAAGAGAAGAGGGTTTAATTTTCTAAGACAAACTTTAAATCTCAGAAAGGACAAATGAACACAGTGAACAACACAGAGGAGTAAAGCTGCCATGGAAGAGGAAAGCCAATCTCTTTGACCAACACAGTCACATGTAAGGATCCCTCTCACTGTAGCTCCCAAATATTGAGGAGCCCTTTTCTTTTCTCTTCTTGTTTACATATTTATTATTATTTAATCGTTCTTCTTTTCCTTAATCAAAGCATAATTAATCTAAAATGTTAAAAAAAAGGCATATATGTTTATCATTTGCATATTGATATATTTGATAATATTTTACTCGTTTTGTTCCAAGTGTTTATTGTACTTATTTTATTAATATTAATAAAGTAATTTATTAGTATAATATTTTATTCAAATACCCTAATAAACTATTTAATGAATAAAATATTAAAATCTTGTAAAATTCTGAATAAATACTTATTGAAAAATTTCTATAATGGAAGAAAATGAACAATTTTATCTTAATACATTAAATAAACAATTATTTTGAAATAATTTTTTTATATGGATACTTTCAAGTGAAAATGAAAATGTTATGCATAATTATAAATTAATTATCATTCATTAATAAAATAATCATGATTCTGTTCTACAAAACTATTAATTATATTAGCTTGTGGTTATTTTGGTGGCTATTAATTATTTTATTAATCACTAATTAGTAGATATTAACCATCCGTGATAATTGTTTATATGAAGTTAAAATTGTTCAATATTAAAAGTTTTCAAATTAATTATTTATTTTAAATTATAAATATTAACTTGTAAAAATTAAAACCTCAATTTTTAACCACTATATTATATATGATGTCATTGAAGAAAATAAGTTAAAAGGAAGTGATAGATATTAAGAGGTTTTGAATGAAAAAATTAATAATTAGTTATATTAGTGTTAAATGATTTATATTTCTATACTTATTTTTTATATTATAGATTAAATATTATTTTAAAATCTAAAAAAAAAATTTATGAAATATTTTTAAATCTCTAAAATTGGTATTTATAAGATACATTATAAAAAAAATGAAAGAATAATATTTTAAATATTTCTTTTATATTTCATGAACGTGATAGATAATGTTAAAATATCTTTAATTTTATGTTAAAGTTTAAGGATGAAAATTTAATTTTAATTTAATAAGCAAATATGGTTAACTCAATGGAAAGAATCTAAGTCTCTTGGTAAAAGTGAGATTTTAAAATACAAAAATTTATACTAGAATACTATGAATTTGAAATAGTTAGAAGGAAGAAGTGGAAAAAGAAGACGAAAACAGAAGTACTTCTACTGTAATGTAAGCAAGATTTTTGCTTCATTTTGTTTATTTAAAATTTATGAATGGATCACATCTTCTTCAAAGTAACCAATAAATGGCCATACGTACATGTGTAGGCTAGCTAGACTTAAGAGGCGACACATTGTTTATATTCCATACTACATTTGTGTTTCCATGGATTCATGACCATGTTTTCCGCCGATCTGCCCTCCTTTAGTCTCTCCAAACCAAATATCATATTCAACAGAACTAATATATCACAGTAACATATGCATGAACAACGACCAGATCACAGAAAAGACGATGGAGTAGTTTTAGCGTTGCTTTCAAAAGGACGACATTTGTACCCACCAGAAAAACAAGTGGGTAATATATTCCTATTCGGTTTATGTCCCCTCATGAGTGGAATGAGTTTAAAGTCGAACTGAACCAACGATGAAAGATCAGTTATCGCTTATAGTATATTATTCACTGTGATGAACTCAAAACAACAGAGCATGAGATTTGGAGCTAAAGATTGAAGAGCCTGGAGGGAATACATACGGGAGTTGAGGTTCGAGTTTGCTGTAGAAAGGTCGTACTTCCTACTTCTCGTTTTAGATGCTATAACAATATGGACAAGTATTAAATAATTATTAGAAAATCTTCATCTTATAAAAAAATATATTAAAAATGGTTATTGTTTTGCTAATTTTTCTTTTACACTAATTTTTTTTGAATTATAAAAAATATCATTCTTTTTTTTCACTGTAAACATCATTTAAACTATACGTATTTTATCCCTTTTTAATTTTCATTTTAAAATTTTTAAAATAATTATGGTAGTAAGACATATGTATTAACGATTTGATAAATGAATTAAATCATAATTAAATATGATTAATTTTTATATATTAAATATAATATAGGATTAGATAATATATTTTTTAGTATTCATTAATTTTAAAATATTTTATAATAAATTATTTATTTAGAATAAAAAGTTAAGATCATCTATTTAATTATTCTACTACTAACAAATTTCAATTAATATTTATTTACCTCAAACAATGATAACACAATGCCTAATTGATTAACTTGGTACTAACATTCCAACTTCTAACCATTATCTCCATAAATTAAATCAATCAACTTTTAATTTTATTACCATTCATTATACATCTCATTCATTTTCAAAAAGTACGATTAATTCTATTCGAATTAAGTGAATTGCTATATATATAAGGTTTAAATTCAAAATCTTACTTAAATGATTACAATATTATTAAAAAAAATAAGATGAAATAGGTTGTTCGTATCAAAATTATAGCACAAAGTTGTACCCTTTTGTGACAGCACAAGATTGTACCTTTTTGAGATGGGAAGAAACTGTTTAATTAATCAAAAAGACCGTTGCATGTTCTTTTGGAGACATTAAAGTCCTCATCATATCATTCATCTCGTTCTCCTCTACCCATTTGGTTTTGTTTTGATTTGAAATTGTCTTTGTATTGTGATATTGAGTGATTGGTGTGGTCCTTATCAACCTAAAAACATTACTATTTCTCTTACATTTTCATGTGCAACCAGACCTACAATTTGCTGTCCATCTTCCTCAAAATCCTCCCAGTAATTGCTAGAGCAGCAGAAAATCACACGTAACTCGTATTTTTTTGCCTAGGGCCTCCGTGTCTTTGTAGATTCTATTGCATTGCTGGCTGCTTGTAGATGATAGTTCTTCCCCTTTGGTAGCTTCTTTTTCAGTATTAAAGAACCCACATGAGAAGTGGATTTTTCTAGCGTTGATTCAATTTTTAAATATAAATATTAAATCTGCCATCAAAAAACAAAAATTCATTATCACTTTTATCAACACGTTATTGATATTATAATTTATCTTGTTTCGATTTTATTTGCATCCATTGACTATAAGCATTATTACTTAACAATACAACATTGGGAAGAACAAAAAAAAAATATATATATATATATATATATCACTTTTGGCATTTGAAATCTCTGAAAGTTTTTTCCATTTTAATGAGAGGGTGCAAATGAAGGTTCCCACCTCGTTGGCCTAAAATTTTTATTGGGAAGTACTTGATCTTTTCACATAGTACTCGGACGTGGTGTTGGTACCAAGAAGTCACGGTTCTAGTCTTGACAACCACAGTGTGGAGTAACGCCCTCTGGGTGGACTCCTTGTGGGCACCAAGACCTGGGTCCCTGTCTAGGAGGCCGCTGGATACCATGATTTACCTTCCTCACGATGCTTGTAGGGTCGGGCGGTGGAGACCCCTGGGTGAGGGCATCACCTTTTGGTATCAAAAAAAAAAATTCTATCTATATGTCCTGTTTAGAATGTCGTGGCAAAATGGGTATCACAAGCATTGGCAATACTACATGCATCCCTTCCTAACATACCTTTTTAGTGCCATTCTTGTCGTGTTCAATGGACAAAATACTTGAGCTTTTAATATGGAAGAATAGTAGTGAAAAAGTTTTAACTTTTTTCTGATTTGATCATTTTTTTATTCATAAGTTAATAGATAAATTCATCCAACCAATAATTGCAAGCTTGATAGTCGATGATACCACTAATACTGGTACTTCCCCTTTTTTTTTAAAAAAAGGAAAATATTAAATACAATGCATATGTGTGATTTTGTATGTATTTTTTAATATTTATTTTATATTTTTTGAGGATTTAATTATTTTATTTATATGTGTAGTTTAAAATAAAATTTCATAATTAGTATAAAAATTTAAATAAAAGAAGTTATCATTACTGTGAAGCTAGAAGTCATTAGGTCAACTTTATCCAATCTAGAAAAAATGTTGTATAGCTATTATCATAAAGGTGGTTTATTTGTCATGATCATAACTATAATCTAATAATAAGTGTATATGTGAAATGAGATTATAAGATCATAAGCTTAATTGATATCTGAGAGTTATAAGGATCGTTAAATTTTAAATGAGTTATTATTGCAAGGAAATGAATGAACAAAAGAGTATAATGAAATTTTTGAATCTTTACTATCATCTTTCTTCATGATTCATAAAAGAGATGTGCAAAATTGAAGAAATAGGCACCACTGGAGCAAGATTATAGAAATAGAGAGAGAGATTGAAGTTTAATTTTTGTTTTCTTTTTCTTTTTCTATTATCTTGTTGGTATTTTACGATATTGTTGGTTTGAGATTGATATTTAAACCTATTTGGGGTGGATTTATATTTTTGTTGATTTTATTTTACTTTACTATAAATGTTTATGATTATCTTTTTTTTCTTAATTGAGAGATTTAGTATTCTCTACTAGATTGAATACTTCATGCTATTTTATTAACAAGAGTTATGCATATAATTGAATTTAGATATTTAAATTATGAATTCTCGTGAACAAATTTGTAAGAAAACTTAATTCCTTTTAAAGATTGTATTATAGTTTGATTAGAGTTGAGTAATTGAATTAAGAGATTTTTTTGATAATTTTAAAATAATTAGAGTTTCATAATGTATATTATACGTTGGTATAATTTATTTGATCTATAATTTTTTAATCATTTATAATAAAAATAATTCATATTTATATTTATTTCGAGTAGAATTCTTGTATAGAAATTAGTTGTTATAAATTAAAATTATTACTATTAGATAATTAAAATTAGTTTTAATAAAATTTGAAAAAATAGTAAAATCATCATTTTACTTGTTCTTTTCTCATCTTACAATATTAATTAAAAATTTGATAGAGACATGCTCAATTAATCTTTTATAATGTGAATTTGAAAATATTAAACTATATATTAACAATGTGGGATATTTTGTAACTTTAATAAATATCTTATAAAATATAAAATAATTATTAATTAATAAATATAAATCAAATTACTAGTATTTATCTTTGAATAAAATTTATTTAGGTAAAAAATTAGATAATAAAATATAAAATATAAAATAATTAATAATTAACAAATACAAATAAAATCAATTATCTTTAAATAAAATTTATTTGAATAAATATAATATAATATAATATAAAATATAAAATAATTAGTAGCTAACAAATGGAATCTTTTAGAAAAAATAAAATTTATGGGAAAGCTAAAATTATATTTTTCCTTACCCCACCCTCGTTTAATATACTATATGATTATGCAAAAATTTGAGTATTTATTTCTAGTATTTTTAGTATTTCTAGTGATATTTTTATAATATTTATTTATATTTATTTTATTTGAGGTTTAATTATGTTGTTAAATGAATGCAGTATAGGATATAAATCTAGATTTAGTGTAGGAAAGAAGGAAAGAAGCTATGGTCGCGAGTGTGAAGCGTGAAGTCGTCAGTATTACCCAACATAGAAAAATGAAAAAAGTTACTATTATGAGTGAAAATCCTCGTGGAATAGGCAACACGTGTTCAATTTATAGTGGTTCGACACTAACTCTTGCCTACGTCCACTTCTCCTAAGTCTTGACTTAGGGTTCCACTAAATTGCAATCAGTTACAACAAGGATTCCACAAATGAATCTTAAACCCCATTGTTTTTCAGGCTCACACTCTAACCTTTACAGAAATCAATCTCACAAACTCTCAATTACAAATTAATGCCTAAGCATTAATCACATACCAACCCACAAAAGCAAACCCTAGCTCTTTAGATGCGGGAATACAATAGAATGAGAGTTTACAATTATCAAATACAAAAAATATAAGTAAACTTACTTGTTCTTGATAATAGAAGCTCAATAGAACAATTGCTTTGCAAACTAGCTGTTAGAAAAAAAGATATGAAGGTTCTTTATTGAAAATAGCCGTTAGAAAGAGTTTAAAACCTTTCTTTAAAGTCACGTACGACAGTACCTATTTTTGTACGCTTGTACGAATTTAAAAAATCACTTTGAAAAAATGGGAAGGAGATGAGGTATGGTCGTACCAACATTGGTACGCTCGTACCAAAATAATTTTCCTAACAAGCAATTTTCCTACGAGCTCACGTACGGCCATACTACCCAATGGTACGCTCGTACCACAACAGATTTACTGATAAACCAAATTCTTGCGAGCAACGGTATACCTATACCAATCAATGGTACGCTTGTACCATGCTCAATCAAATAGTACTAACTTGGTACGGTCAACCGTATGACCGTACCACTCAACTAAGCAATTTGGTACGCCCGTACCAAAACAGGTACCCCTGTACCAAGCATAGAAACATACATAAAAATGGTAAATAGCTTAAACTGACCCACACATGATACACATATCAAAACCTTGAGTCTAACAATCTCCCCCTTTTTGATGTTGGCAATCAATTTAAGTTCAATTTGCAAAATCTCATTTAAATGAAATTTTGATTTGAAAAATTTTGAAAATCTCCCCCTTTATTTTAGAATTCATGCCATGAAACTGTAAGTTATCAACCAAGCACAAAGGAAAGGAGAAATGTAATAAACATAATCAAATGATCAGAGTATTATGGACAATTGTATACTCAACATAGACAGAATAATGTAATCAGAACACATTATCGAATTCAATCATAATGAATACATTATCAAATTCAGTCATAATCAAAGCAAATAACACTAAGCAAATAAAAATATACCAAATAAGATAATAATGATGAATTGAATAAACATCATATATATATAACATCAAAAAGATGTTCAGTACAATGATAAAATCAAAAATAACATAAAAACATAAACTAACTAACATCTCCACAAAAGAAGTCCTAGAACTCATAAAACTCATAAAACTATTCCCCCTTTGACAACATCAAAGCTATCACTATGGGTCTTGAGGAGAATATGGACTAAGTGGAGGAATCATAAAAGAATCCATTATGATGCTGATGGAGTGAAGAGTCTCAGAAGTGGTAGTTTGGAACTCATGGAAGTCTGCAACATATTGGTCAAGTTGCTGACCAAAAATGACTGACTGTTGTGTAAGATGTCCAAGCTATTGATCAATCTGATCGAAACAACACTCAAAAGTATCCAAGCGATCAAGTAGAGTCATAATAGCAACAAGCTGCTGAGAGATAGAATTTGAAGAGGCAGCAGCTGCTGGAGCAGAAGTAGAAGTAGCAGCTAGAATGGTAGGATCAGGGACAACAGTAGATGAAGAGGATCCACCTGAGAAGTGTCACTGGTGTTTACGGCTCAAAGTCGCCTGGTGTGTAGCATCAGTGGATGGATCAGAAAGGTCGAGCCACTCTACAGGTGTGTCATCTGGAAGTAGAACCTGCAGGTGCTGACAGACAGCTACATCATGCCGACCATAGAGAGAGATAGTGTCATTGGGAAGGCCCAATGACTGGAGGTGATCGAGTCACCATGAAATGTACTTTGGATGTATGATGAACTCGTCATCAAAAGTTTGCTCAAAGAGCATAGAGTGCTCAATGAACGATAGGTCAAGGTTGGGACCTCTCAATCCTGGGGAGGGGTGAATAGCAGGAAAAGCATGCAGCTTTTGGCAGATGTGATGAATGAGAGGTTTAAATAAAATATCCCTGCTAAGCTGCTTCTGAACGCTGACCTCATGAAAAGAGGTCTGAAGCTAGCGCCTAGACTGTATAGGGGTACCCATGACCGTGCAGTAGAGAAAGATAAGGTTTGGGCCCATGATGGTGTCATTAGACTCGGATGTCCCGAAAATAAGATAGGAGATCATTTTATGACAATAGAAGAGTGCACAAGACTTGAGGCACGAGGCCTTCTGTCTAGAAGGGTGAAAGAAATTGTCGAAGGCTATATCCCTCCAAAAGACTTTGCGGTCAAAAATTGCGGATTTAGTATTTGAAATACCATTTGTGTGAAAAGTAAAGAGAGTATCAAACTCAGAAGGAGAAAGAGAGTGATGCCTCCTGAAAAGTTGGAAGGTACAAGAAAAGGAAGTAGATAAGGAAAAGGTCTGTAGGAACTGAAAAGATACAGACTGTATGAAGTGGTTAGGGATAAACGTAAAGTTTGACCAACCTACATTGGCCAAATATCTCAGAACATCATCCTCCAATCCAGTCTGACGGAGAGTAGGATGACATGTAAATCGAGAATGAGAGAAAACTTTCTCACTCAGAATGGAGGTCCTAACTACCGAAGCAGGGGTGGCACTATGAGGGCCAAAACCAGGACAGATAGTACATTTAACTCTCCGTGAGGAGGAGTCACCGCGATCACCAGGAGCAGACATAATCAAAATCAATAAATAATAAATAAAAAGTAGATACTGAAGTTAAAAATAGAATTTTTCAAAAAAAATTGGCAAAGTAATGACGAGTTTTGAAAAACTCAAAAATTGGTACCTGCACAGAAATCAATAGAATTTAACACACAATACCTAAACATAATCTTAAGTAATAAACTCTAAAGAACCTAAAGCTAAAACAACCTAGAATGATCAGAAAAATAAAAAGTTGAAAAGCAGTAAAAGGCAATGAAACTAGAAAAACGGAATCTAAAAACAGAAGGAAATGAATGAAAAACAAACCAGAATGATGATTAGGATTACGGGTAATGGAGTTTGGAAGGGTTAAAAACTGATTTTAGAGGATTTGGCTAAGGATTTTGAGAGAAAACTGAGTTGAAAGTGAGTGAAAACTGAAAAATCACGTTTAAAAAACTGATTTTCATGTCACGTACGAGCGTACGTCCATGGCGTACGGTCGTACAGGCCAAAAATGCCTTCAAAATTCACATCATGTACAATTGTACAGGAGATACGTATGGCCGTACCAACTGGAGACAGTTGGGATTCATGATCGCGTACAGGTGTACCAATTTTAGTATGACCGTACATGTTGTACGGGCGTACTGAATTGAGTAACGGCCATACCAAACATTGCCAGAAATTATGGAATTGATCATTGAGGATTCGTACGGGTGTACCAAAGGTCGTACGGCCATATAGGGGTTAAAAACAGAATTTTTTGAGGAGTTTTCTGATTTTTTTTGAAAATTTTAAAGTCCACCAATCATTCCTATTTCAAAAATGACCCATCTATCATTCCTAATTCATATTTGATGAAATTTAAATGTTCTTCACTAAGGGGTTTCGTAAAAATATCTGCTAATTAGTGAGTTGTATCAATAAATTCTAATACAACCTTCACTTTTTGCACATTATCATGCAGAAAATGATGTCTAATATCAATGTGTTTAGTCCTAGAATGTTGAATTGGATTTTTAGACAAATTAATGGCACTAGTGTTATCACATTTAATGGAAAGTACATGAAACACAAATATTGTAATCCCTTAATTGTTGTTAAATCCAAAGTACTTGAGCATAACAATAACTTGCAGATATGTATTCAGATTCAGCAGTAGACAATGACATACAATTTTGCTTCTTACTAAACCAAGAAACTAAACAATTACCTAAGAAATAATAAGTGCCAAAGGTACTTTTCCTATCTAATACATTTCCAGTAAAATCAGCATCAGAATAAGCAGATAAGTCAAAAGAATTATTTCTAGCATACCACAAGCCATAATCCACAGTCCCAATCAAGTATTTAAAAAAAAATTTTCACAGTACTCAATTGTGATTCCCTAAGAGATGATTAAAATTTAGCACACATACACACAGCAAACAAAATATCTAGTCTAGAAGCAGTTAGGTACAATAAGCTACCTATCATACCTCTATACTTCTTTTAATCCACTTGTTTGCCACTTTCATCCAAGAAAAGCTTTATGGTAGTGCTCATGGAAGTCCTGCTAGCTTTAGCATCTTTCAATTCAAACTTCTTGAGCATCTCTTTAGTATACTTGAATTGGCTGATAAAGATTCCATCTTCACATTGCTTAGCTTAAAGTCCCAAGAAATACTTTAATTCTCCCATCATGCGCATTTTGAATTCTCCCTGCATACACTTAGAGAACTCCTTGCACAATTTCTCATTGGTAGCACCAAAAATGATATCATCAACATAAATTTGAACAAACAAGATATCATGTTTATAATACTTAATGAAAAGTGTTGTGTCTGCTTTTCCTTTTTCAAAGCCATGATCAATGAGAAAACTACTTAACATATCATACCAAGCTCTAAGGGCTTGTTTAAGGCTGTATAAAAGCTTTGGTAAGTTTGAAAACATGATTTCAAAATTCAAAGTCTTCAAAACTGGGGGATTGTGCAACATAAACTTCCTCATTTATAAAACCATTCAAAAATGCACTTTTTACATCCATTTGAAAAAGTTTAAAGTTCATATGAGATGCATATGCCAATAACATTCTAATAGCTTCTAATCTGGCTACAGGTGCAAATGTTTCATCAAAATCTATTCCTTCCTCTTGATAATATCCTTGTACCACTAACCTAGCTTTGTTTCTAGTTATAACACCACTTTCATCAAGTTTGTTCCTAAACACCCATCTAGTTCCTATAATTGATGCATCTCTAGGCTTAGGTACTAAGGTTCATACATTATTGCTATCAAATTGATTTAATTCGTCTTGTATAGCCAACACCCAACTCTCATCATCTAAGGCTTCATTCACATTCTTAGGTTCAATCTGGGAAATAAAAGCAAGATTGTTATGAATATCCTTAAATTTAGAACGAGTTGTTACCCCTTTTGATATTTCACCTATAATTTGTTCCTTGGAGTGTCCTTTTGGGAATTACCACTCCTTTAGAAGATCATGCTCAATATGAGGTGCAGCTAGGTGAGGAGACAGATCACTCAATTCTTCCTTGTCAACATCTTTTGGTGCAATTTCTTGTTGATGCTCTTGTTCTTCATTTTGCTCTTGTTGTTCAAGATCATGCTCTTGTTGATCACTCAATGCTCTTGTTCTTTATTTTACTGCATCATCATCAACATTGTCCTTTCTTAGACCAAGGGGGTTAGTTTTATCAAAAATAATATGCATAGATTCCTTTACAACCAAAGATCATTTGTTGAACTGTTACGCCCGCGTCTAGGACCCTAGGAGTTTGTATGTATACACGTATGTATATGTGTATAAATATGTGTATATGTATGTGTAGATGTGTATACGTATGTGGATATGTGAATGAGTATGTGTATATGTGTTTGAGTATGTGTATA
>CANYBF013343482.1:0-12077 GCA_948192965.1 Dalechampia spathulata
CTCCAAGTGCGGTCCCCGGTCCGTGACTTTCGCAAGCCTCGCTCTGGGCCCCGGCAGAAACCGACGCTCACAGTAATAAAATTCTAAACCCGCTTCAGTTGTTTTTTATGAAACTAACCCCCTTGGTCCAAGAAAGGACAATGTTGATGATGATGCAAGAATCTTATTAAAGCAAAATGAAGAACAAGAGCATCAACAAGAAATTGCACCAAAAGATGTTGACAAGGAAGAATTAAATGACCTTCCTCCTCACCTAGCTGCTACAAATATCGAGCATGATCTTCCAAAGGAGTGGCAATTTCCAAAAGGGCACTCCAAGGAATAAGTAATAGGTGATACACTAAAAGGGGTAACTACATGATCTAAATTTAAGGATATTCATAATAATCTTGCATTTATTTCTCAAATAGAGCTTAATAATGTTAAGGATGCCTTAAATGATGATAGTTGGGTGTTAGCTATACAAGATAAATTGAACCAATTTGATAGGAATAAGGTGTAGACCTTAATGCTTAAGCTTAAAGACGTGTTTGTTATAGGAATTAGATGGGTGTTTAGGAATAAGCTTGATGAAAATGGTGTTATAACTAGGAATAAGGCTAGACTAGTAGCACAAGGGTATTATCAAGAGGAAGGAATAGATTTTGATGAAACATTTGTACCTGTAGCTAGATTAGAAGCTATTAGGATGTTATTGGCATATGAATGTCAAAAGTGCTTTTCTAAATGGTTTTATAAATGAAGAAGTTTATATTGCTCAACCTCCTGGTTTTGAAGATTTTGAATTTCCAAACCATGTTTTTAAACTTACCAAAGCTTTATATGGCCTTAAACAAGCCCCTAGAGCTTGGAATGATAGGTTAAGTTCATTTCTCATTGATCATGGTTTTGACAAAGGCAAAGCAGACACCACACTTTTCATTAAGCATTACAAACATGATATTTTACTTGTTCAAATTTATGTGGATGATATCATATTCGATGCTACTAATGAAAAATTGTACAAGGAGTTCTCTGAGTATATGCAGGGAGAATTTGAAATGAGCATGATGGAAGAATTAAAGTATTTCTTAGGACTTCAAGTCAAGTAATGTGAAGATGGAATCTTCATCAACCAATATAAGTATATTAAAGAGATGCTCAAGAAGTTTGGATTGGAAGATGCTAAATCTAGTAGGACTCCTATGAGCACTACCACAAAGCTTTCCTTGGATGAAAGTGGCAAACAAGTGGATTAAAAGATGTATATGGGTATGATAAGTAGCTTGTTGTAGCTAACTGCTTCTAAACTAGATATTATGTTTATTGTGTGTATGTATGCTAGATTTCAATCATATCCTAGGGAATCATAATTGAGTGCTGTGAAAAGAATTTTTAAATACTTGATTGGGACTGTGAATTATGGCTTGTGGTATGCTAGAAATAACTCTTTTGAATTATTTGCTTATTCTGATGCTAGTTTTGCTAGAAATGTATTAGATAGGAAAAGTACCTCTGGCACTTGTCATTTCTTAGGTAATTGTTTGGTTTCTTGGTTTAGAAAGAAGCAAAATTATGTGTCTTTGTTTACTACTGAATCTGAATACATATCTGCAGGTTGTTGTTATGCTCAAGTACTTTGGATTCAATAACAATTAAGGGATTACAATATTTGTGTTTCATGTACTTCCATTAAATGTGATAACACTAGTGCCATTAATTTGTCTAAAAATCCAATTCAATAGTCTAGGACTAAACACATTGATATTAGGCATCATGTTCTACGTGATAATGTGCAAAAAGGGAAGGTTGTATTAGAATTTATTGATATAACTCATCAATTGACAGATATTTTTACAAAACCTCTTAGTGAAGAACGTTGAAATTTTATCAAACATGAATTAGAAATGATAAATGGGTCATTTTTTGAAATATGAGTGATTGGTGGACTTTAAAAATTTCAAGAAATATCAAAAAACTCCTCAAAATTTTCTATTTTTTAGTCCCCGTACGGCCATACGACCTTTGGTATGCTTGTGCGGATCCTCATGATCATTTCCATATTTTCTGGTATAGTTTGGTACAACTGTTACTCAATTGAGTACGCTCGTATGCCATATGGTATAGTCATACCAAAATTGGTATGCCCGTACGCATTCATTTTTAAATTTTTTAGCTGAGAGTCTCGTATGGCGGTACACCTTACTCGTACACCCATACGCGATCATGAATCCCAACCATCTCTTGTTGGTACGACTGTATGTATATCTTATACGCCCGTACATGATATGAATTTTCAAGGCATTTTTGGCCCATATGGCCGTACACTCTGGACGTATGCCTATACACGACCTAGAAATCAGTTTTTAAATGTGATTTTTCAGTTTCTCACTCATTTCCACTCAGTTTTCTCTTAAATTCCTTAGCCAAATCCTCTGAAATCAGTTTCTAACCCTTCTAAACTTGGTTGCTCGCAATCTTAATCATCATTCTAGTTTATTTTTTGTTCATTTCCTTCTATTTTTACATTTTGTTTTTACTATTTCATTGCTTTTTTACTGTTTTTTAACTTTTTGATTTTTTGATCATTCTAGGTTGTTTTAGCTCTAGGTTCTTTAGAGTTTATCACTTAGGATTGTGTTTAGGTCTTGTATGCCAAATTTTATTGATTTTCATGCAAGTACCAATTTTTGAGTTTTTTTTTCAAAAATCATCATTACTCTGTCGATTTTTTGAAAAATTCTGTTTATTTAACTTCAGTATCTATTTTTTACCTATTATTTATTGATTTTTGATATGTCTACTCTTGGTGATCACGATGACTCTTCCTCACGGAGAGTCAAACGCACTGTCCGTCCTGGTTCTGGCCCTCATAATGCCACTGCTGCTTTGGCAGTCAGGACATCCATTCTGAGTGAGAAAGTTTTCTCTCACTCTTGTTTTGCATGTTGTCCTACTCTCCATCAGATCGGATTGGAGGATGATGTTCTGGGATACTTGGCCAATGTAGGTTGGTCAAACTTTGCGTTTATCCCTAACTATTTTATACAGTCTGTAGCTTTAAAGTTTCTACAGACATTTTCTCTGTCTACCTCCTTTTCTTGTACTTTCTAACTCTTTCGGAGGCATCACTCTCTTTCTGCATCTGAGTTTGATGCTATCTTTGGTTTCTATATAGACGAAATTTCGAATGCCAAATCTGTGATTTTTGACCGTAATGCTTTCTGGAGGGATACCACCCTCAATACCTCTTTTCATCCTTCTAAACAGAAGGCTTCGTGCCTCAAGTCTCCTACTTTATTCTACTATCATAAACTAATCTCCTATCTCATTTTCAAGAGATCCGAGTCTAATGACACCATTATGGGCCCTGACCTCATCTTTCTCTACTACATGGTCACGGGTACCCCTATACAGTCTGGGCATTGGCTTCAGACCTCTTTCCATGAGGTCAGCGTTTAGAAGTAGCCTAGCAGGGCTATTCTTTTTGGACATATCATTCATCACATCTGCCAGGAGCTGCATGCCTTTCCCCTCACTCATCCCTCCCTTAGACTGAGAGTTCCTAACCTTGACTTGTCGTTCATTGAGCACTCTATGCTCTTTGAGCAAACTTCTGATGACGAGTTCATTATTTATTTAGAGTACATCTCATGATGACTCAATCACCTTCGGTCATTAGACCTTCATAATGACACTGTCTCTATCTATGACCGTCAAGCTGTAGAGGTTTGTCAGCGCCTACAGGTTCCATTTCTAGATGATACACCTGTAGAGCGGCTCGACCCTTATAATCCATCCACCGATGCCATACACTAACTGGCTCTTAGTCGTAAATGATAGCGTCACTTCTCTGGTGGATCTTCTTCATCTGTTGCTGTTCTTGATCCTACCGATCCAGCTGCTACTTCCACTACTACTCCAGCTGCTGCTGCTTCTTCAGATTCTATCTCTTAGCAGCTTGCTACTATTATGGCTCGACACGATCGCTTGGATACTTTTGAATGTCTTTTCGATCAAATTGATTAGCAACTTAGACATCTTACTTAGTAGTCAGCCTCATTCGATCAGTGGTTTGCTCAGCATGTTGTTGATTTCTATGAGTTTCAGACTTCTACCACCAACACTTTGCATTCCATTAGTTTTATGATGGAACCCTTTATCATGCCTCCACCGAGTCCACCTCCTCCTCAGGAACATAGTGATAGTTTTGATGTTGTTAAAGGGGGAGATGTTTTATGAGATTCTAGGACTTCTTTTATGGAGATATTAGTTAGTTTATGTTTTTATGTTATTTTTGATTTTATCACTTTTTCATTTCATCATTGTACTAAACATCTTTTTGATGTTATATATATGATGTGTATTCAGTTCATCATCATTATCTTATTTGGTCTATTTTTATTTGCTCAGTGTTATTTGCTTTGATTATGACTGAATTTGATAATGTGTTATGATTACATTATTTTGTCTATGTTGAGTATCTAATTGTCTATAATACTCTGATCATTTGATTATGTTTGTTACATTTCTCCTTTCCTTTGTGCTTGGTTGATAACTTACAGTTTCATGACATGAATTCTAAAACAAAGGGGGAGATTTCCAAAATTTTTTCAAATCAAAATTTCATTTAAATGAGTTTTTGTAAATTAAACTTAAATTGATTGACAACACCAAAAAGGGGGAGATTGTTACACCCTAGGTTTTGATGTGTGTGTCACATGTGAGTCAATTTAAGTTATTTTCCATTTTTATGTATAATTTTATGTTGGTATGGGCGTACCAAATTGCTTAGTTGAGTGGTACAACCATATGACTATCCGTACCAAGTTAGTACTATTTAATTGTGCATGGTATGGGCGTACCATTGATTAGTACAGGCATACTATTGCTTGCAGGAATTTGGCTTGTCAGTAAACCTGTTATGGTACGGGCGTACCATTGGGTGGTACAACCATACATGAGCTCACAGAAAAATTGCTTATCAGGAAAATTATTTTGGTGCGGGTGTACTAATGTTGGTACGACCATACCACATTCCCCCCCCCCTCCATTTTTCCAAAGTGATTTTTACATCCGTACGGGAGTTCAAAGATAAGTACGGCCATACACAACTTTGCATAAAGGTTTTAAACCCTTTCTAATGGCTATTTTCAATATGGAACTTTCATATCTTTCTTCCTAACAGCTAGTTTTGTAGAGCAATTGTTCTATTAAGCTTCTATCATCAAGAACAAGTAAGTTTACTTGTATTTTATGTATTTGATAATTGTAAACTCTTATTCTATTGTATTCCCACATCTAAAGAGCTAGGGTTACTTTTGTGGGTTGATGTGTGATTAATGCTTAGGCATTAATTTGTATTTGAGAGTTTATGAGGTTGATTTCTGTAAAGGTTAGAGTGTTAGCCTGAAAACACTGGGGTATAGGATTCATTTGTGGAATCCTTGTTGTAATTGATTGCAATTTAGTGGAACCCTAAGTCGAGACTTAGGAGAAGTGGACATAGGCAAGAGTTAGTGTCAAACCACTATAAATCAAACACGTGTTGCTTATTTCGTAAGTATTTTCAATAATGATAATATTTGCTTGATTTTAAAATGGTGAAGTTGATAATTTCTTGATTAAATGATTATAATATTACATGAATTAAGAGTATATATCACCTTACATGCAAACTATTGACTATTTCTAAAAAGTTGAATTTAATTAAGTTGTAACATGGAATGAGTTATGAGTCAGGCTATCTAAGTACATAATATATTATTAATTCAATTACAATAAAGTGTTAAATAATCTAATTAAAAAGAAGATATTTTGTATGAATGAATACTTATATTTTAGAAAGGTGTACGAAGTGAATGAATTACACCATATTAAAAATCTAGTTAGTTGGAGATATACATAAAGAGACATATTACATAAGATTTTTATTAATATATGTATATGTATGGAAATTTATTTCTTTGAATAGGATGAGAATAAGGAAATGATTAATTAACCTCAAAGTAAAAGCATATAAAAAACACATGAAAAATGACCTTATTCATTATAAGTAAATAAGGAAAATGGTTATATGAACATGGAAAAATGCTAATATTAAAATTTTTGGAAAAAGGAGAGTAGAGATAACATGCTTATGATATAATTTAATACAATATTATTAGATATGTAAATTAAAAATAAAAGTGTATGTTAAAGTAAACTATGAATTATATGATTTATATAATTTATTTGATTTATAAGATATAAGAATCTATAAATAATAAATGTGGAAGATAAATGAATTAATATTCTTACTCAACATAAAGATAAAGATAAGAAGTAAATAAATTTATGCTTATTAATTATTAATTTGCAAAAAAAATTGATAGGTAAGGCAAAAGACTAGGAAGTGCAATCATGGAATTATTTTATATTAATGATGTTGTATTGATGGTGACTAGTATAAATTATAATTTGTGCTTAACAGCTATTACCTATATTATTGTGTTTAATAAATAATCAGAAAGGGGAAGGTACTTAATAGTATGATTTATTTATGGATTATAATATTGGTTATAAAATATGTTATGATTAATATATATCATGAATCAATGATGGAATGATTGGGAATATATATATAAATATTATATGCTTATTAATTGAAAATTCTTATAGTGGTGACAAGTTTCATGGTTGATATGAGATATTGAATACAAATTACAGTATGAATATATTATGGTACTCAAGTAAATGTGCACTTTTATTTGTGTAATATTAATGAAAACATGAAATTAATATATGCATATCAATAATGCTTGAGTTAAGATATGTATCTTTGACATATAAAAATCATATTATGAAAATAAAATGATAATTATATTATGGAAAGATGTAACAAATAATTAAGACTTGAGGTTGGTTGTGATATCAATCTCTTCCTTAATAATACTAGCAAGTTATGATATTGATCCCTAACCAATGATTTTGATAGGTTGTAATGTTAACCCCTCATTGATAATTATTACATTAGTAGTTTATGATTTGATTCCTTAATAGTAACATTATCAGGTTGTAATATTGATCTCTCACTAATAATTTTAAGAGGTTGTAATTTGACCTTTCTCTAATAATACTAGTAGGTTATGATACTGACCCCTTATTAAAACATTTTAATAGGTGGTGATTTGATCCCTATCTAATTCAAATTTTGCATAATTAGAGATAAAGAAATGATGATAATGTAGAGAAATGAGATTGAAATACATAATTGTATTTATTAATATATAACATATCATTATTATGGTATTTGATATATGAATTATAAATATAGCTGATGTATAGTAATGTTATATAATTATAATGAAGTGATTGATAAATGTAAATTAATTGATACTTTGCCTACTAATACATATTCTTATTAGTTGCTTTACTTGTTTATGAAATTATTATTATGAAATGGAATTGTTACAAAATCCTGATATAATATTTAATGAATACAAAGTGACAATGCAACTTATAATTATGTAATTCATTTATGTAAATTTTTTTATGATTCTTATTATTATTGGTTGTTATTTTGTGATGTGTTGTTATATAAGACCAATGAAAATTAATTATAAAGTTATTTCATATTAATGACGAACATATATACTAATGATATATTTTAGTTCACTTTCTATTAAGTATCATTAAGTTATATGCTTAGCGTTTATCATTTAGTGAATGTAGATTAAAGTAGTCTAAAGGGATGTCTAGATTAATGAGGCATCAATACAGTTAACAGAGACTAAGATTTTTTATAAAACTTAGATATACATTTTGGCAATGTAACATTTTTTTAATGGATGTTTTCACTTGTGTAACTGTTATTGTACAACTTATGGGTAGTAAATCTTTTGTTCATGTATGTGTGTGTGTATGTGTGTGTGTGTGTATAAACATATTTGAATAAGTGATCACTTTGAGGATACAAGTAACAAAATAATTAATAGATTTATAGATGAAATATATTTGATCAATTTTATAAAATAAAATTATAACCATCCTTTTATAGGGTGATTAATGGATTCCAAATAATTAATGGATTTATTGATTCTTCTGCAAGAGCATGTTTCAGTGAATTGGATATGACATTAAACATCTTTTTTATCTTAGCCCTTGAGTAGGATTTTCTTATTTAATAAATCATTGATAAAAGAATTAAATAGTATAAACTCAATCGAAATAATAGTTATTACAAGCAAATTTAATATAAATAAAAGATTTGTATGAATAGAAGGAATAATTAAGACATCTTTAAACTAAAATAAAGAGCAAGAGAAGAAATATAAGTAAACAAAAACTTGAGAAATTGGTTGTGTAGAGCCATCATCATATTTTACTAAGGTAGAATCAATATAATGATATAGAGAAGAAATATTACATCAACTATTAGTCATGTGGAACTAGTAATTATGCAAGAAGCCAAATAAATTTTTATAATTCTTAGAGTTATATTTCTTAAAAAGATTGATGAACCAATATAGGAGAGGGTAAGCCATATTATTGTGCAAAAATACCCTTAGGTAATAAGGATAATCACAAGTAAAATGGTTAAAATGTAAGCATAATTGACATTGAAAAAACTTATAAGGAGAGCATTATAAGTCGGACTACATTTGATCGTGAAATTATTGATTATTATCATTAAAGGAAAATAGCATGAAAAGGATCCACAACCCCGCATGTGATGGTTATTATCGGTAGATGGATAAAATGAAATGGATTGATCAACTCTAATCTAGAAAAATTATAAGATGAAGACAAAAGATTGTCTTTAGTTTACACCATCGATGTTGTTAAAGAATCTTTCATCAAAGATTTATTATGATATGAGAATCTATGGTCTTGAAGGTAAAGGGAATGCAAAGAGAAATAAAATTAGGAAAAGATGGTTGAATAGTCAAGCTAATAACAATGTTCTTATATTCGATTAAAAGGCCCTCAAGAATTTGAAAAGCTAAGTTATCTTTGGATAAGTTGTGACTAATGGAGGTTAATGAATTATAAATCATCTTGATTATCTGTAAATTAGAATAAATCAATAAGTCATCTTTGTTAGTATTATAAAATTTAGATTTGAGTTAAAGTAATTAAGCATTAACTTGATTGTAAAATAATTACTCAATTGCATACCAAGCTTCTTTAGCATCAAGAGTAGAATTAGGTTTTAATAAGATATATAATATATCAGTTGAGATGGTAGCTTGAATCCATGAAAGATTAAGAGAGTTAACCTGTAGCCATGAATAATTATGATTTATTATTTGAGTATCATTTAGGCTATGTAAGTTTGGGTGGAGGATAAGGAACAAAATCACGTATGTGAGTCATGATGCAATAACCATAAAAAAAAAGAGATTCTTGTAAAAGATAATTAGTAAAGGTAAGTGTTTTAAGAATATGATTTTTAATGTTTGACATTGTAACTGATGGAGAGTGATAAATTGAGGTGAAATAATTTTGAAAGGTGGAGAATATATGGTTGACATGAAAGGTGAAAAGGTTGAAGGATTGTTAGATGTGGAAGCATAGATTAGAGTTTCATGATTGGTCGTGACTTAAAGCTTTGATACAATAAACAAATGTTAACTAAGAGAATTGATAATGTAAAACCATAATGAAACAATGATATAATATTTATAGAGAAGGTTAAACAAAAGATAACTACACTACCTTTTACAAATATATGATAAGATAAACATAAACTAATTATAATATTTATCAATTATAACCTAAGTACCAATTATTAAAGATATATAAAAATCATTCTTTGACATGTATAATTGAAGGTACTAAAGTTCAATTTGTATGAACCTCATTCAGTAAAAATATTTTAATGCAAGGTAGATATGAGTTTATGTATATTCACACTTTAAACTCAATGAGCATTCACTTGTAAAGCAATATTAGAGATATACAAAATCATTATTAACCTCATTTAAAATTTTAAGTTTTTAATATTAGCAATTCCTTGATAAAAATTTTCACCTAGCTAATTAAAATTATAACATCTCCACTTCCTTTATTTTATTTTGATATAATTGATAAATCATGAAAATACTCCTAATATAAACAATTAGACCTTAATTATTTAAAAAAATCCTAGGCCTTTAAATCTAATCTTCATAATTTGAGATCTAAAATTTTCAAAAACAATTAGAAGTGCAATTTTCTAGAAGTTAAAGTGCAAAAATTTCAAAAAATTAACAAAAGTGTAGTTTTTCAAAAGTTAAAGTGTACAAAATCCAAAAATTGCTTAAAGAGAATTTTTTTTAATACTTAACTATAAGGATTAATAAAACAAAAATGTTTAAGAAGTGTATTTTTGTCAAATTAAAATGCTTAAAAATTTTCTAAATTTTCAAAGTTATATTTTTTTAAAAGTTGAACCATAATGTTAAAAATGTAATTATATTTCAAGTTAGATAGGTAAAATACATAAATTTCCCTAATCAAATTAATTTTATGTAGATAGAAACATAAAACATAGTAAAAAAAATGTTAAAATTATAATGTTTTAAGTATTAATTTTTTATTTTAAAAAAATGTTGGATAAATCATAGAGCTGACAATTCTGCCTATATTCTTTTACTCAATGATTCTTACTCATTTAAACATGAGTTTAAATAGTAAATGAGTACTTAAAATTTAAATGAACTTTAAATAAGTAAAAATTCATCTTACCCTTTAGTAAATACGTGTAAGTGATTTTGTATAGATAACTCATATAAATCCAACATGTTTGTTAATGGAAGTTATAATCAAGCATCGTTTTGGTCCTTGTTAGGCTAAGCTACAAATTAAATAACCCAAAAAGGAATAGTTGGCCACTCCCAAGGAAAGCTACCACACCATATCAAGTAGAACAAAATGTATAAAGTTACTAATCATCTATGTGGTTTATTATTTCTTTTGATTTATATGTTGTATGAGAAATTATCAAATAGTAAATCATTTCCATCATTTTCACATATAAAACCTTGGTAAGACTACTCAAAAACTTTATGCTCTACCAATAAGCAATGAAACCACCAATTCAAGTCTTATAATTCTATATGGTTCATCGAACATTTTGGTTAATATATAAACAACATTGAAACCTCACACAAGGTGATAATTCATTTACTAATTAGTCATGCTTACAACTTTACAAAGTTGATGACTAGAAATAACATCTATAACAATAGTGGTTGAAGAAAGATTTAACATTACAGGTGATTTTAAGGTTTCTTTACAAATAATAGTATTTGAATTTAGCAAAATGAATGGTTTAGTTAGAATTAAGGAGGTGACATTGTACTACATATTCATTTATGGCACTTGGTTAATGTCATGATTATAAGCCTATTGTCACATATTTTAGTTGCATAACATGCTCTCGTAGCATGATTACTAATTCTCTATTAAGAAAATCAATAATCATCTTACAAAGGATTCCATACATTTATAATTAAGTGCGGACATTTTTTTTATATATAAAATCATGCATACGATCCCTCAATTGTATTCAATCCATTATCATACTATCATAATTTCAAGCATCATCATATTTAAGTTATTAACATACACATATCATTGTTTTACACATATAGGGATCGTTATAAATCATTACCAACATAATTAATAATATCGTCAAATACCATTCGTCATAATTTTAATTACTGCCAAGTATTTTTTTAGAAGTTGCATAATTATTGCGAAATAGAAGTTCAATGAAAATCAAGCCAAGCCATTTACCAAAAAGCTTAGTTGAAATATGTAGCTGTTGCCACTAACGTTCTTGCTCCTCGGCTTTGCTTGTTCCTACATTTATCAATTGATAAACGCTGAGTATAAAACTAAATGGTGCTAATATTTTATTTATTGTAAACATAATAATCAAATATCATTATAAACAGTTTCATTAACATATTCATGATATAATAATACAGATAATATCAATTATCCATAATGCATCATTTAATATATCATTAAATGTATATCATATGTCATTTTTATCTTTATTAATTATTCTTACCAATATCCATTACTAACACTTCAATATTCATTAATTATTCACAACTATGCTCCAT
>CANYBF013343829.1:0-13982 GCA_948192965.1 Dalechampia spathulata
GGTTAAATTTAGAGCTGAATTTATTAGTTAATTAATGATATAAGCTGAAATAAATTAATTTGATTAATATATTAATTAAATTGTTAATTATGGAAGCTTAAGTAATTAATTAACTGATTAATTATAAAGCTGGGATTAGCAGTTAATTGTTCTCATGCTCGTAGAACGTGGGATGTGGAGTGGGCAAAGAAGAGGGTGGTTACAGTTAAAAGGAAAAAAGGGATCATCAACAAGGGAGGATCAACAATCAAAACACCAGAGACAGAACGTAAGAAAAGACTAGCATTTCTACTTTCAAAGCTCTGTTCACTTTTTTATTTACATTTTCCATTTACAGTTCATTTGAAGCTTAGTTCTTAATCTTTTAATACAAGTTCCTCAAACTATTTACATTGCTTACATTTCCCTAGAGCTAATTCCAAACGAGCTATTATACACACGTCCAAGCAAATTGTTCCAAGGAGCTTGGGAATCCACAATCGCCCGGCCCATTTATTGAGGTTTAACCTCTGGCACGCCCGTAATCCACCAATTTCCAAATTCATGCCAAAAAATTTTGGCACGCCCAGTGGGACCCGCGTGATCATGGCCCCAAAAACTCGTAGTGCTTTAGGTAAAGAAGTTGCTGGATCCCAGGATTCGAAGGAAGTACCTACTGTTGTAGGACTGGAAGACATAGTTCCACTCAAGGAACAGACCGAAAGACTTCCGTCCCCAGGAAGAGTTCATGGTGAAACCTTGGGGGCGCCACAGGAGAAAAGTCCAGGAATTGCTGCTACTAATAGCAAGGCGAATATGAGCTCTGCAGAATTCATGGTAGAGTTAAGGAGGTCTGTAAGTGAAATTTTGCAGGAAAGCATGGCTTTAATAACCGCTTCTCTGGGAAAAGTTGTTGTGGATAACTTGAAGAAAATGAGTGCTAACGTATCAGAATTATGAAAGGAGATTCAACCTTCTAAAGTCGTGGATAATTTATGTTCTAACATAAATAAAGTGGTTGAAAAGTTAAATGTTCCTCATTCTCCACAGTCCGACTCTGTCCAAGAGATTAAACGTCTGCATCCTGCTCAAAATCAGAATTCAGGTGAAGAACCCAAGGGGCAAGGAGGCACTGCTCACCCGAATAGGGAACTTGGTGACTCGTCAAAGCCGAAGAGAGTTATCTTCCACCTCATAGGAGAGAAGATGGTAGCAGGACTCCTCAGGGTAGGACAAATGGAAGACCGCCTATGTTACCACACCAGGTCTTTGCTACTACCAACCCTTATACACAACCATATCAGTACGATATAGATGCTCCTCCAGGTAGGGGCTCAGGGGGCAATATTCCAGGCTTGAACAAGCCTCTTCCTCGGGTCGCTCAAGCACAGGATGCCATAAATATAGATGCTGTCAGGGAAATGGTTTAGGAGTTGTACGGACTAGGCCTAAGACAACTAGGTCGTCCTGAATTTCACAAACCGTATCCTGATGTGGTCGACAGGGATAATCCATATCCACATGGATATAAAATCCTAGACTTTGCTTTGTTCTTAGGGGAAAATGGACAGTCTTCTGTTGAACATGTGGCCAAGTTTAACATTCAATGTGGGGAATTGGCCAATTATGACAATTTTGACTTTTTCAGGTTACGTCTGTTTCCTAACTCACTAACTGGCCCGGCCTTCACGTGGTTCACTACTTTGCCAAGAAATTCACTCCAAACCTGGCAGGATTTGGAACGGCAGTTCCATACTCAATTCTTCAGGGCTGGGCCTGAGGTGTGTGTGGCGGAACTATCAAGAGTCACTCAAAGGGTGGGTGAAAATGCTGATTCCTTTATTTCCAGGTTTAAAAAGATGAGAAACAGATGCAAGGTGTTCCTGCCAGAAAGAGAGTTCATGAAGATGGCTCAAAGAGGGCTGGATATAGAACTCCGTAAGAAATTCCAGGGCATGGAGTTTAGAGATTTTTATGAATTGGCTGCAAAATTTTCAGAATATGAAGAGTTACTGCGAGAAGAGAATCAGAGAAAGAAGACTATGGGATCCTATTTTCAAGACACAGTGGAGCCTGATGTAGCAGTTGCTGATGTACTGAGTTCAGGTTCATATGTCTATCCTTCATTGGTTAAAAAAAATGCTAGATTTATGGAAGAAGCAAGCTGCTTCCTCACAGTAATCGTAGTATACCTTTGAAGTTACCAAAACAGAGGAGATATTTGATTTTCTTTTGAAAGAGAAGGTTATCAAGCTTCCCCCTGACCACAAGTTTCCAACAGTTGAGGAGCTAAAAGGTAAGGATTATTGCAAGTATCATAATTCATGGACTCATACTACCAATGCTTGTTGGACATTCAGGAATTTGATCCAAGATCGAATAAATAAGGGAGTTCTAAAATTTCCTGAGAAGAAGGAGACCATGATGGTAGATGAGGATCCTTTCCCAATGCCGATAGCAGCTGCAATAGTAGACCTACACTCCTGGTTGAACAACAGTAGGTCTGAGAGACAGGCACAAACAGGAGGTACAAAGCATTCACCAATAGGGAATATAAAGAAACGTGTTTGGACTCCTGTGAAGACTTTTATGGGAAACAAGGTGATTGAACATAAAAAGCCCCATAGAACAACTGTCTGGCAGAGGTTAAGGAAGCCTTGGAATGTATGGAAGCGAGAGGATAGTGTTTTTACTTCATGGCAGAAAAAGCAACATAAAATGAACGAAGAAAGGAAACCTCGGTTCATAGTTCCTCCACTTGTTCCTGCAGATAGATGGCATAAGTTATGCCATAAGAAATTCCCTGAACCATTGACCAGAATGCAAAAAAGGAGGTTGTAAAGAAAGAAGGCAGCTAAAAAGAGGAGACTTCAGCCACATGGGGAACAAAAAGAAAAATCCAAATTCAACCGAGTAGCTACTGAGGACGCCAAAATCAAAGAAGAGGACATGATCGAGTCATTTGTAGTTGGAGGTATCTCTGTTCCTTTGAATCCCTCTGCTAATGTAATTACCCTGCCATGTGAATTTATGCAAAAGGAGGAAGAGGTTGAAGTTCTCGAGGTGCCTAAAGTCGGGACAGACACTGTAGAGTACTATACAGGGATTTCAATTCAAGTGTCTCACCCCTAGAGACCAAAGAGGGTTGTGTTCGAGAAGCCAGGGGAGGAGATGACTAAGCACATCAAGCCTCTTTACATTAAGGTAAATATGAATGGACGACCAGTGTCCAGAGTGCTTGTTGATAATGGTTCAGTTGTGAACATTATGCCGTCCACCATGATGCGTCGGTTAGGACGTACTGAAGATGACTTGATTGAGACAAATGTGCAAGTCTCAGCTTTTAATGGGGAAGTTTCTAAGACTCTAGGTATTTTGCCAGTGGAGCTCACAGTAGGGTCCAGCACTTCATTGTCTGCCTTTTTCATCATCAACTCTAGCGCAAACTACCAAGCTCTGTTGGGAAGAGATTGGATTCATGCTAACTGGTGTGTCCCATCCTCTTTACACCAATTCTTGCTGTTATGGAAAGGAAATGATGTGGAAGTAGTATGGGCTGATGATAAACCTTTTCAAGTAAACTCGGATGCAGTGGATGCTAGGTTTTATGATCCTTATTGCGGTTCGATTAAGTTTTATGGGAGAAAGAAGACTGGCGGACCCAAGTTTATTTATATATTAGAGGAAGATGTGAAGTCCCTTCAGAAAAAGTCGACAGGAGAATTGACACCTATGGACATCGTGCCTTATGGGCCGATGAGTCCAATTATGACTGTAGAGGAGATCGATGATTAAGTTCTCCCTAAAGGAGATAGTCGCAGCTGTAGTGGCTTCATGGAAGTGGGAGGTGCCGCGCTTGTTAGAACGGTTGGCCGTAAAAGATGAAGGTGTTTTTGGAGCAGAGGTGATTTTTGAAAGTGAAGAGGATAACATAGAAGAAGAGATCCAGATGGAAGATCTAAAAGAGGCTTCGTATAAGTTTGAGGATGAAGGCCCAGCTGTTTTGGATCCATTGGAAGAGGTGAATTTAGGGTCGGCCGATGCCCCAAGGATAACTTATATCAGTTCAACTGTGAGTGAAGATTTAAAACAACAAATCATAGCTTTGTTGAAGTAGTTTAAAGACTGTTTTGCCTGGGATTATGATGAAATGCTAGGGCTTGGCAGAGATATTGTTGAACATAAATTGCTTATAAAGCCTGAGTTTAAGCCATTTCAACAGCCACCCCGGAGGATGTCTAAGGAAGTGGAACTTAAGGTGAAAGAAGAGATTGAACAGCTGATTAAAGCTAAGTTCATACGGCCTACAAGGTATGCACAATGGCTTTCCAATATTTTCCCTGTTGTAAAAAAGAATGGAAAACTGCGCATGTGTATTGATTTCAGGAACCTAAACTTAGCCACTCCAAAGGATGTATATGTAATGCCAGTGGCAGATGTGTTGATCGATGCAGCTTCAAGAAATGAGATTCTCTCATTTTTGGATGGTTTTTTGGGTTACAATCAGATTATGATTGCAGAAGAGGACACTCATAAGATAGCTTTTCGATGTCCTGGTTCAATCGGGACATTTGAATGGCTTGTGATGCCATTTGGTCTCTAGAATGCTGGTGTGACTTATCAACGTGCAATGAATGCCATTTTTCATGACATGATTGGGAAGATTTTGGAGGTGTACATCGATGACATTGTGGTTAAATCAAAGAGGGCCGTAGAACATGTGGATCACTTAAGAAGGAGCTTCGAAAGAATGCGGGTGTATAAGTTGAAGCTTAATCCACTCAAATGTGCGTTTGGGGTTCGTGCTGGTAATTTCCTTGATTTTCTGGTTCACAGTAGGGGCATTAAGATAGACAAGAATAAGGCCAAATCAATCAAGGAAGCTCAGCCTCCAACAAATAAGAAGGAGTTGCAGAGATTCCTAGGGCAGGTGAATTACTTGAGGAGATTTATATCTAACCTGGCAGGGAGGACCAAAAAATTTTTAGACTTGTTGAAATTGAAAGAAACTCAAGAATTCAAGTGGGAGGAGAAGCACCAGCTTGCTTTTAACAGGATAAAAGAGTATCTTTCCAGTCCTCTAGTAATGGTTCCTCCGAGGTTAGGTATCCCTTTAAAATTATATATTTCCACCTCTAATGAGTCCATGGGTTATCTTCTAGCCCAAGATAATTCCATGGGTCATGAGCAGGCGATCTACTTCCTCAGCAGGGTCTTAACCATGAACGAAAGAAAATATTCATTGATTGAGAGGCTGTGTTTGGCTTTGTTTTTTTCATGTACTAAGTTGCGCCACTATTTGATCAATAATCGTGTATATGTGATATCTCTTACTGATTTGATTAAATATATGCTAAACAGACCATTGATAACTGAAAGAGTTGGAAAATGGTGTTTAGCATTGGCAGAATTCACCCTTATTTATTATCCTCAGAAATCAGTGAAGGGGCAGGCCCTAGCTGATTTCTTAGCTGATCATCTGTCTACTGATTCACAGAGTGATGTTTATGAGCTCCCAGTTTTTGATGTTCAAAAGCAGCCTTGGGTTTTGAAGTTTGATGGTTCAAGCACAGAAAGTAGCGCGGGAGCAGGAGTGGTGATCACTTCTCCAAAAGGAATAAAAAGAACCCTGTCTTTTAATTTGCAGTTTGACTGCACCAATAATCAGGCTGAGTATGAAGCTCTGGTAATTGGGTTGGAGATTTTGTTTGAATTAGGAGCTAAAGAGATCCTTGTTATTGGGGATTCCCATTTGGTGTTAAAACAGCTCTCAGGAGAATACAAATGTAGCAGTTTTTCACTGGCTGCCTATTTTACAGCAGCTGTGCAATTGCTTGACCAATTTGAGGAGGTTTCTTTCATGCATGTTCCAAGGGAGTCAAACTGGGAAGCCGACGAATTGGCACAATTGGCTTCAGGGTTAAGAATGTCAGAAGAACTTACTCATCGCCTCATTGTTGTGAAAAAAAGGAATCACCTGTCCATTTCAGAACGAGGGATCCTAGTAGAGAGCTTGAATCTTGAAGTCAATTTGGCTGAAGATTGGAGGGCTGAATTTATAAAGTATTTGACTAACCCAGGGAAGAAGTTCCCTTACAAAGTTAAAGTACAAGCTTTAAATTATGTCATACTGGAAGGGGAATTATATAGGAAAGGCTTTGATGGTTTATTACTGAGGTGTTTAGCCTTTCCTGAAGCCATGGAGGTCATGAAGCAGGTGCATAAAGGTGTTTGTGGGGCACACCAAGCTGGGGTCAAAATGAGATGGTTGATTAGGAGACATGGCTACTACTAGCCAACTATTTTAAAAGATTGTATTTCTTATGCTAAGGGTTGTACTCAGTGCCAGAAGTATGGAAGCGTCCAAAGAGTTCCAGCTGATAAGTTGTTCTCAATTGTGAAACCGTGGCCTTTCAGAGGTTGGGCCATGGATTTGATTGGCAAAATCCATCCGGCTTCTTCTAAGGGCCGTTCGTTTATCATCGTTGCTATTGACTATTTCAGCAAATGGGTGGAAGCTATGCCTATGAAGAAAGTGGAGCAGAAAGATGTGATTCAGTTCATAAATGAGAATTTGATCCATCGATTTGAAATTCCACAGACTATTACTACAGATCAGGGGATAATGTTTACCGGAGAGGAGATACGTGATTTTGCTAAAGATTATGGAATTAAATTAATTAATTCAACGCCTCACTATGCTCAAGCTAATGGACAAGCTGAGGCATCAAATAAAATTTTGATTAGAATATTAGAGAAGATGCTTGAGGAGAATCCAAGGGACTGGTACAGGATTTTATCAGAAACACTATGGGCTTATCGCACCTCAAAAAGAAGCGCAAAAGGTATTACACCTTTCACTCTCACATATGGGCATGATGCTATCTTGCCTTTAGAGGTAGTTGTGTTGTCCTTAAGAGTTGCTAGGCAGAATGGTTTGAGTCCAGCAGAGTATACAGAAGCCATGTTAATGGAACTGGAAAATACTGATGAAGAACGGCTCCAGGCCTATAATAGCATGCTGGCTCAAAAGAAGAAGGTAGCCAGAACGTATAATAAAAGAATTCGAAAGAAACAGTTTACAGAAGGTGAGCTGGTTTGGAAGGCGATCTTGCCATTAGGAATGAAGGATCGGGAGTTTGGCAAGTGGTCTCCTAATTGGGAAGGCCCCTTTAAAGTCCACCAAGTCTTGAAAGGAAATGCGTACTGGCTTGCTAGCTTGGAAGGAGTACCTCATAAGAGATACATTAATGGGAAATACTTGAAGAAATTCTATCCCACCCTGTGGGAATGATCGTAAAAGTCCAGTGATGGCGAATAAATAAGAGGCCAAACTCATGGCCTTAGGGTAGTTATGTTTTACCAATTCAGTTTTGCTTTTCTTCTAGGTTTCTAGTTTTTATGCTTTTAGTGTAGGTAGTGTAGGTATAAGTAGTACGCAGGTCGCTGTTATAGTTATGAATGTAGGCTTTGCAAGCTACTGTAACTATATACGATATGGAATGAAGCCGGCTATATGGTCACTTTTTCTATCTTTAGCATTCTAATCAATTTACATCAGCAGTAAACAAACATTGCAATAGGAATTCAGTTGAAATTAAGGAAGTGTTGTAAAACAAGAAAAATATCAACATGGTCACAACAACAACAGGAAGGTGAAAGATAATACCTCGGTGCTAGTCTTCTTAGTGCAAAACCTGGCAAACGAGATAATTGTACGTGTATATGCAGCACAGTTCTTATGGCTGGGGTGTTTTGGGTGCAAAGTTCAGTGAAAGCCGGAATTATTGTCACACATATGAGTCATCGGCTAAGCATAATGCAGATGCATATGGCTGTTGTTGCTATAGTGATTAAAATGCAAAAATGCATTTCAGAGCTGGATTAGTATCATGCATATGAGTCATCGGCCAGACGCATGCAGGATGAATGGCTGCCATTATTAGAATGAGGATATGAATGCAAAAGGAAGGATGTGATAGGAGTACTTACCTAGTAAGTCATTCAGGAACTTTGTAAATAGGCTAGAGGCATCCCTCGCAAAATCAAGAATTATCAAGATAAGGTTAGGATGCAGGTTCGCAAGGTTGGTAAAATACAAGTCAGTTGGAGAGGGAAACTTACCAGCCGGAGATGGATTCTGTAATAGTACTTGTTAAAAGCAAAATTACAACAAGTATTGTTCCACCATTATTAAGCCATAAAAAGGATAGAATAATATTACTCAATCATGTCCATACAAAGTTCACAAGTGCTTAAGTTTAACATCCATACAAAGGAACAATGGCAATAAAGAAAAGGAAGCTGAGCTTCTAAAGGATAGTACTGTACTGATCTTTCAACTCCTTCCAACTGGTACGGGTGGTAGCAACATCAGCATGGACCTGATCTCGATCCTTGTGGAGGGTAGTAACAGTTGCCTCATGTTTTTGTAGAAATTCCTGAAGAGAGAGGACTTGTTTCCGAGTTTGCTCACATCTAGTCTTTGAAGCCAGACCCGAAGAGATCAAATGTTGCTGGCGGGGTTTGAGGCTAGTGATTCAGTTTTACAGCTCCTCTATCTCCCTCTCTGTTTCTTCGAGTTGCTTTGTGGACGAGTCCACTTGTTCAGCCTGTTCGCGCCACTCTGCTACGCTTTTCTTGTATTTCTGATGTTGAGTTTTGAAGTGTTGCAGTCTACTGGTAAGATGTTGCTCTGCTCGATTAGAATCAGCTTGCTTTTGGAAAAGTTCTGCAGCTCTAGCCTTCAAAGTAGCCAGATGCTCTCGTGCTGTAGTTGTTTCTGTAGCTGAAATAAGACAGGCAAAAGCAGAAAGCAAACCATGTTGCTGGTTTTCACTCAGCAAAGTGATGTCCAAGGATAGCGTCACTGAAAGAGTAATACGGGCAGCATCTACATCCGTTTGGCTCGGGGTGAGGCTCGCTTCCACCACTTCAGGAGAGGATTCTGCTAAGAAATCGAAGTCCATGGTCTCGATGGGAGCCACTATCAAACGAGACCGGATGTCAGCAATGTCCTGAATGAGACGGGTTTATCATTAGAGATTTCAAGATAAGAAAATAGTGGAGGAAGCACATCTAAGGGTGAAGAACTTACTGTAGGGATGGAAGTGCTCTCATTAGGCTTCGAGCCTAAACAGAGGTCATCACCTGCATCTTTACATCGTCATATGATTAAAATTTTGAATTAAACAAGGAAGTAAAAGTAAAAAAGAGTATTACCACGGGTTTGAGCAGGAACATCAGAGGTCAAAAAAAGAGTTGATCCGGCAACGACATTAAAATTACTCATTCCCCCTGTTGAAATGCAAAAGTTAGTAATGAATTTACATTAAAAAAAAAGGGAGTTGTTTTACTGCTAGCTTCTTGAGCTTCATCCCCACTTGGTTCTTCCTGTTCATCTCCGCTTGGTGCACTTTCGGATAGGTCTATCAGATCCTCCTCACTATCATCTCTAAGCTTGGGTTTAGACAATAAGGGAATTCGACTGGAGCACCTAGAAGGAACAGACAAAGGCCTAGGAGTCAGCTTCTGCTTCTTCTGGGAAGGGGTACTTGAACTAGAAGCCTGTCTTTTCCCTTGATGACCTATAAGGTAAGCCGAAGGTGAGCTAACAAGATAAAAGGACATGAATAAAAGTAATAATGATAATAATAGACAAAGTGCGAGGGAATACCTGATAGCTGAGGGAGAGACTGGAAAAGAGGTAAAGCTTCTTTAGCCCACCAATGCTCAAAAGTAGATACAGCTTTGGTATCGATGGGGAAAAGGCAGCATTGGAGAGGATGAAGCTGTTTGGTTAGAACCTCAAAGGCATTTCTGTTTACCTCCAAGTGCGTAGACAGACCGCTGTGATTAATGGTCAAGATGGCTTGCTCGAGGCCAAACTACCTGCTCCACAGAGAAGGAAGATATAGAGAAAAAGCTCCATAAGACATGCACAGATGATGGAAAAAAGCATTGGTGCCGCCTGTCAGGAATATCCAGTTTCTGGTGTATGCTAGGATGATCCTCTTGCTAATCTCCAGGAAGGTATCTATGTCATCAGAGAAAGCGCTGAGCCAGAAAGGAGCAACAGGCTATTTCCCAAAAACGGATAGTTGCGTCGAAGTACGGGTCCGTAAGCTGCAGAAAAAAGACATTATTTTGGAAGAAGTCATGTGACATCTTCTACGGATCAAGCATGAAGCAATGGAACCCATCATACAAGGAGGAGATCCGCTGAGTTCTGGAAAGTAGGTGTGGCCCCACAGTTGCAGAAACCATATGTAACTGGAATAGACGACATCTGAGTTTGAAGAGCATTTTCAAAGATTTTGATAAAAAGCCCCCAGAAAAATGGAACCTAGAGCAAAATCAGCTCCAGCAGCTAAGGCACGAGCCAAATCCAGATACTCAACACTAGGCTTGCCACTGCTTGGGCAAAATAGATACCTGCAGAACACATACCAGGTGATAAGTTGAAGTGAATAAAGGAGTTAAAGATCAAAGATAGAGAATGCGGTACCTGCACAGTAAAACCCATAAGAAATAGGTATGCTCTTCCATGTTGGGAGGGTCGTTTCTATAGGACCGATTCCTGATCATAGAAGAATAGGAAGTATCCTCTGTAGACTTCTCGGTTATGCTGGGCAAGTTGGGTGAGGAGGGTTCAACCAAAGCAAAACACTCGTCACCGAGAACAGGAAGACCAGTAGTCATGAAAACATCTTTAAGTGTTATTGAAATATAGCTAAACGGGAGTAAAAAGGAATTGATGTCGGGGTTCCACAAACGAAGCAAAGTCTCAACTAAATCTTCCTCCAATTCAATGACCAGCGTGGACAACTCAACCAATTCCAAGATGCCCATCTGAATCCAATCATGTATGTATCGAGGCCTCAGTCGAGCAATCCATTGGAGCCATTCATCGCTAGGACGAGGCCAAGGCTTTTTTATGGAATGCATTTTTGAGAAGGTAGTGTTTAGCTGGGGTAAACTGACGGGAACATGAACTTTGAAGTGCTCTGAGAAGGGGAGGGGACCAATTGTGAGCTTTCGGCCATCTCCTACGTACGAAGGAGTTAAGTAATCTTCTCCAGTCCTGAACACCATCAGAATGAGAATGTAAGAAGTAAGATGAAAACATATGGGACGTATGGATATGGCAAGACCGGGACTTACAAGAAAACAATGCTTGGTGGAGGAGGAGGATCCGGCAATGGGAAGTCAGTGAGGAGACGCTGTTTTAACATCTACAAGACGGTTTATGTAATTTGAGTAACCCAAGTCAGTTGCAGAAACAACGGTAAATTAGGGCATTAGAGTTACCTCGAGGAGCCCAGCCTGTGCAGGGTTGGCAGGAGGAAAATTCTGGTGAGACACCCGAAGGGGCTGCAAAGATGCCTGTAAAGTACAAGATAGATCATGTTATGGATGTGTTACGGGTTTATTTTCAGTCAAAAATGAATTACCTTTGATCCAGTAACCACAGTATTTAGAGGAACGGCAGGTTGCTGAGGTGAAGCATCGGATGCCATACCTGAGGAAACACCGAGAAATAATGTCTAAGTAAAAGTGAGGTGAGCATTCCAAAGCAGTTGATATATAGTATAAAAATGTCATACTGACAAGCCTGTGAGTGCCGAGGTATGTAGCTGTTGGAATCATTTTTGTTTAAGGCTAAAGTGTACCAAATTTATGTGAATTACTCAGAGAAATCTAACTTAGGGTCAAGTTTGTTTTTCTGTTTAGATTTAATCCTGAATGTTTTGATTTGTTTTATTATATTGCTTTATTTCGTTGGTAGAATCATTTTGTTTTATTTGTGGCTCCGTTTAAACCTTAGTGGTTAGCTAAAATCTTGGGTTTTTAAGGTTTAAGTTTTTGTTTACTTTAACTTTTAGGAATTCAATGTTGTTTCAAAATTTTAATTGGTGTGACATAAGTAGTACCTCGAAGCTTCCTTAGGAATTAGTTTAAGACTATTTTGAAATTTAAGTCTTTGCGTCTTTCTGTGATTTATCGTGTCAGTACGTCTTTGGGTTACATGGTTTCAACGGGTTGGGGAGCGGATAATATTCTGTTGTGGACGCATCAAGGCCCATCGAGTGCTTGACATATTTCTCGCTAATTTCACGATTGGTAGTCTAAAATAACTTTGTTAACATTTGGATTTACGAGCTTTGTAATGAGTTGAATTGTTGTTCCATTAATCTAGCATTCTTTTTAGACGTAACTTTATGTTGGTCTAAGGGTCTAGTTTTTAGAGTTATTTGTTCCCCATTTGAATTTCTTGTACTTTAGCCAACATTGTTATAGTGGGACTGCAGCTAGGACAGTATAATGTCGTTTATCTAATAGATTTCTTGACGCTTAATCACTTGGCTTATATGATTTTTGGTTTGGATCCTGTAATGGGTGATATCTGGTAATTAAGAATTAGATTCAGGGTTGGACTTACATTTGGTCTTTCAGAATCAAATGGTTAATTCTCTATATTTGGGGTTCTGAGTTTTCAACAGGTCAATGAAGGGTTATTGAATTTCCTGGGATAATTCAATACCAAAAATGAAAACAAAAGCTCTAGCAACGTAGTACAAATATAGAATATCCACTCGCATGTACGGCATCAAACGGTGATCATCAGAAGACAAAAGCAATATAATTCCATATACAATCTTTAAAGGCAGTGAGTATACTGGAAGATTATAAAAGGGAACAGGTATGCAAATTCAAAATGACACAACAAGCAGTCTCAACAGAAGCAATACAGTCAGCTTTCAATAGACATGAGACCGAATAAAACATTTGCTCAAAAGCGGGAGGAAAGTGAGGTACACGATGCATTAGGCAAAGAACGTAAATCAAGCATCCAAACATAATTATTATAAAATTTCTCATGAGCTTGGCGAAGGACTACTCGACCAAACTAAATACCAATATGGTGCCAAGATTACGTCAAAAGCTGATCCTCAGTAAATGCGTATATAGATTTTATGGGTCAAAAATTGGGAAAGCGTACTTGGAATGATCAATGCGACGGATGAGAATTGTAGGGAAGTTACCGGTGTTGGTTTCTTTCGTTGTTGGTGTTGGTATTTGACGGTGATGGGTCGGCGAAAGAGAGAAAGGGGTGTTAATCGGGTCCGACGCTGATACCAAAAAAGGATTGGGGGTTGAGGAAACTTGGTAGATGTAGTTCGATTGGCCGATGAGATTATTGAGTTGGTGCGCTTTTGGTGTTCTGGTGTTGCCTCACGGAAGATGGTGTTTCCGCTGCTACTACTTCCGGTAGAGTCTTGGTCCGAGTACGTGGAATTGGAGGATGCGTTGAAGGCCGGTGGCGATGGTGGAGGAGTTACCCCGACAAGAGTGTTGGGCGCGGCAAGCTCCTTTGACGGCGGCTAGAAAGTAGCGAGCTTCTTCGACTGAAACGCAGCGGGTTTTTCTGATGAGGGCGTGGTCGCGGCGAGCCTCTTAGGTGACAATGAAGACCGGTCGGCGAGGGGGGAATCTGATAGGTCGTTCGGTGGAGGCAGAGGTAGATTTTGGGAGTGTATGTGTTTTGGGCAAATGGAGATGCTTTGAGGGGCGGGAATTTGAAGAGATTGAAATAGTGGGGTTTGAGGAAAAGAGGTAGGGTTTGAGGTACTGGGCCCCACGGATCAGTTATTTCTCCAGACCTCCTCCTCCAAAGCTTTTATTTTCTCATGCTCCACTGCCCAGAACCAATCGTGCAAGGCACTGAATTGAACTTTCGGCCTGTATGGATTCATGGTGTTGATGATAAGGGCATGAGGAATAAGGCCTGGTTTATTAAGACTAGAAATTCATACGTAATGGTTTATTTTTTGGGTCGAAACCATTAGTATGCAGGGGGCATTTGTTGGGCCTAAGGTTAAATTTAGAGCTGAATTTATTAGTTAATTAATGATATAAGCTGAAATAAATTAATTTGATTAATATATTAATTAAATTGTTAATTATGGAAGCTTAAGTAATTAATTAACTGATTAATTATA
>CANYBF013345970.1:0-137496 GCA_948192965.1 Dalechampia spathulata
TTAACAACTTCCCACAGGTCTTGACCTTGCAAATACGAGGTCATACATGTCGACCAAGAATTATAGTTATGGTTGTTTAGCTTTTTAATTCCTCCAACAACTTGAAGATCGCTCATCTTGACAGCTACTAGGAGAACCAGTCTCTGATACCAAGTGTAGACTTAACAGAGGCTAAGTGAACTATAAATCACATAGAGAATGGGAACTCTTTAAGAAGAAGCACACTTATTCATCAAAAGTGACTGCCTACTTATAGGCTTTAACACAGCAAAACAGAATCACTAAAGATATGGTAATAGTCAAATAACTCAAACAACTAAGTAACAAAACTAGCTACTAAAAAGGAAATGTAGATAAACTCGGTCAACTAATGACCATACGTGTTGGGTATTCTGGTGTTGACATTTTCAATAGTACTGTGATTGGCGCGAATTTAAATGCCATTAGCATGCATCTCATTCCAATCTAATTTAGTTTAATTATGGTTAATTTATATATGAAGGCTGTTGATCTTGCAAAGCGCTTCTGTGACGGGGCAGCACCACGCATTGTAAATGGGTGTTTAAGGACATTTGTGAAGGATCTAGCAGGTAGCAGCACGGGTCAGGTTTCAGATGCAAACCAAAAGGTAAAAGCATGAAGCTTTTGTCCGCTCGAAGTTATCAAATCTGAAGACATGAGTTTTGAGCATTGTCCGGGTTGTCTGGGAAAAACTCTTGAGATGCGGCTTGGTTGTCTATCTCAATTTGAAGCTCCAACAGAGTGTTATTTTTTATTTTCAAATTGGTATTTGCGTCTAAACATTGAAGGCAGTTGGAGCTCAGAGGCAACACAGCAGGACATTAGATGTGTATATTTTGTAATATGGGAATTAGAACTTAACTTTATATGACAGCTCATTAGAATTATTAGTATTATTGGCATTCTTGTGGTTGGTTGATGAAAAGCCTAGCCAATACCCGCACATGAGGAAACAAGGAAAGAATATGAATCAACTTATACGACTGATATTGATTTCTTCTACTTTTGGTTGATGAAATTGATAAAATTAATTCCTATGAAAGCATTTGAGGAATCTTTGCAATTACGCGTCTACCATACAACAATGCTTAAAACTCTGCATGCGTTAGAATTGGCAGGAAAACAAATCTATACTGATGCGTTTGGCAAACATTTGTACTTTCTTTTGCCATAAGATGTTGTTCCATTTTGATTTCGATTAATTGAGCATCATAAACCTACATATTATTGTAATAAATTTCAAGTTAAATAAAAATTTAATTTTTTTTATATTGGAATTGTTCGTGAAATTTTATTTATAATATTTTTTAACGAATAAGATTAGGAGAGTATCAGGGTCAGGTTGATGCAAATATTACAACATTCGCTAACGTGGTACCATCATTTAGTAGCCTGTTGGAAATATACAATGCGCCAAACCAAATGAGCATAGTGCTACCTAGTGAAAGGTTCTGGAGTGTTCTAATAATGTCAGTAGGCTATCAATCCAACGGTTCAGATTAAGCAGAAGTTTCAAGACCAAACTCCCAACCAATAATATATCACATCATTTCATCGCTACTCCCAACCAATAATATTTCATCCTCTTTTGCAGTCTTAAAAAGGATAAGCCTTTTCTCCCACTTCTCTTTCCTAAAACCCTAATTTACTCCTCCGCCACCCATCTGTTTTCAAAGCTCCTAGTTTCCGGTTAGTTCTTTCTTCGAAACCTTCTATCCGCTGCTGACTCTACTACACGCTTTTTGGTTTTAGGTTGTCCTTTTTTGTTATGGCCTAGTTAGCTCATACATTGTCACGCTAATTCATCAACTGTGTGCTCGAGAATGGTTCCTTCCTCATATTAATTTTTTCCTACCTTAAATTCGTAGAATTTTACTGGAAATTCGCTTGTTTTCCATCTTCTCTTTCAGACAAAAAAAATGACTTTGCTTTTGATATATTGTGCTTATGTATGTGAACTCTACCACATATCTTATATTGTCTGTTAGAAGTTGAGTGCATGAAAACTCTCTTTTATGTGAAGTTGGTTTTATATTATTGGAAGGCAAGTGGTCCTTAGTTTAGAATGTTAACTGCTAATCGACCAGTCTGGGCATAAGTTGTGGATAACAGGAAAGCCATTTCAGGTGCTTGAAATTGCTTCCGGTCAATTCAATACTGTGCAATACAGCTATCATTACCAGTTTATAGCTTTAACTAATTGCAATCGTTTGTTAAAGAATAATTACTTGATATATTGTCACTCTTGTTTTCTATTATTGCTGATTTTGGATTTTGAGATTGTTTCAGATTTCTGATGTTTATTTTTGTCAGGTATTCAGTAATAAATGGCGTCAACCTTTACTGCTATGTCAGTTGGATCCTTGGTTGCTACTACCTTGGATAAGAAGCCTGCGTCTACATCAAACAGATTGTCATCTTTTGCCTCAATTTCCGGAAATTCCTTTGGTAGGAGGCAAAACGTAGCATTGCGTAGGACACATTCTCCCAAGGTTTGCGCCATGTCCAAAGAGTTGCATTTTAACAAGGATGGATCAGCAATTAAAAAGTTGCAAGTAAGTTATTGGTGTAGGACTATTGACTTGCTTGTGATGCAGGCTTTTAATAAATTATTTTTGCTTATGTTCTTCATTTGCCCCTTCGTTGCAGACTGGTGTAAACAAACTGGCAGACCTTGTTGGTGTTACCCTTGGACCTAAAGGACGGAATGTTGTTCTTGAGAGCAAGTATGGCTCCCCAAAAATTGTTAATGATGGTGTGACTGTTGCTAAAGAGGTATATATTTAGAGTGCTTCAGGACTGCGTCGTCTGCACAACTTCAACCTCCATTCTAAAATTAGAAGTTTAATTTCCTCAATATGCCTGAATTTCTAGTGGTAATTTAGATTGAAAAACCCATCTATTCAGAGTGATGTGGTTCCAGATTTATATGCTTTTTGGCTTATTACCTCTGAGATGGTTTCTTCTCAGCTGTCATGTATGCCATCGATTTCACCAAAGCATGCAAGTTTTGTTTTCTGGATTGTTGACTGGAATGCTTCATTTGAACGTTCTAGGTTGAACTGGAAGATCCTGTGGAGAATATTGGTGCAAAGCTCGTGAGACAGGCAGCTGCCAAGACAAATGACTTGGCAGGTGATGGTACCACAACATCTGTTGTTCTTGCTCAAGGCCTTATTGCTGAAGGCGTCAAGGTTTGTAGAATCTCCTGTCCTGTATGCTAATATTAAATGCTTGGAAAAACTGTAACTGTATTCCATAATCTACGCATGGCTGGGATGCCATTGTTCAGGTTGTTGCTGCTGGTGCTAACCCTGTATTGATCACTAGAGGTATTGAGAAGACCACAAAGGCTCTAGTGACTGAACTTAAGTCAATATCTAAAGAGGTAACTTAGAAATGCACAAGCAAGCTGTTCTTTGATGTTCTGTTATGATCTCCTCTTTTATGTAGTGTCGAAGTTGTGTAGAAGATATTAGCTGTTTTTGTGGATTGCAGGTTGAAGACAGTGAGCTTGCAGATGTAGCAGCTGTAAGTGCAGGAAACAACTATGAGGTAGGGAATATGATAGCTGAAGCTTTGAGTAAAGTGGGTCGAAAGGGTGTGGTAACTCTTGAAGAAGGGAAAAGTGCAGATAACAGCCTTTATGTTGTTGAGGGAATGCAATTTGATCGTGGTTATATTTCACCTTATTTTGTAACTGATAGTGAGAAAATGGCAGTTGAATATGAGAACTGCAAGGTAATCTATGACTGACGCTCTATTAGTTGTTTGATATATCTCAGAATGTTAAATTCACTAGTAATGATCAAATGGTTGCTGCAGTTGCTTCTTGTCGACAAGAAAATAACAAATGCAAGGGATCTCATCAACATTTTGGAAGATGCAATCAGGGGTGCGTATGCAATTGTGATAATTGCTGAAGACATTGAACAGGAAGCTCTAGCCACACTTGTCGTAAATAGACTTAGGGGTGCTTTGAAGATTGCTGCTCTCAAAGCTCCTGGATTTGGAGAGCGGAAAAGCCAGTACCTTGATGACATTGCTATTTTAACTGGAGGCAAGTGTAAATTTTATTTTTCTATATGGCTTATTTCTCATGTTCTCCATGCCAGTGATTTGATTCTCGTATCTATAGCCGTGTACCTATGCTATTGATTTTATGTTTACGCAACATGCAACATTTAAATGTACTTCAGTTCAGCTATCGATTTTGAGAGGTTTCAATCACATTACAGGAACTGTTATCAGAGAGGAGGTAGGCCTTTCATTGGACAAGGTTGGTAAGGAGGTCCTCGGCCATGCTTCTAAAGTGGTCCTTACAAAGGATAGTACTACGATTGTGGGTGATGGAAGCTCCCAAGAAGCTGTAACCAAGAGAGTTGCGCAAATCAGAAATCTCATTGAGGTATGATAATACTGCCTTTGTGACCTCCATATCTACACATCTGGTACTCTCTGCAGCACAATATAGTTCTCTCTTGTTATATTCATTTTTTACTCTTTCTAGATATTTTATCTGAAATAGTTGTCACTGTGTAGGCTGCCGAGCAAGACTATGAGAAAGAGAAACTCAATGAGAGAATAGCAAAATTGTCAGGTGGTGTCGCTGTAATCCAGGTAAATTTGAACTGCCTGTTAAGTGGTATATAAGAGATCATTTAGAAGTTTTTAGATGATGTTTATCTCTATAATATGTGAAGGTTGGAGCCCAAACTGAGACAGAACTTAAAGAAAAGAAGTTGAGAGTTGAAGATGCTCTTAATGCAACAAAGGTAAGTTAACTCAATGCCACTACAAGGTACTTTTGATGTTATTAAGTTGCTTTGGCTTCCATAGTACTGAATTCAATTGGTTTGCAGGCAGCTGTGGAAGAAGGTATTGTAGTTGGTGGTGGATGCACCTTGCTAAGACTTGCATCAAAGGTGGATGGCATTAAGGATAGCCTTAACAATGATGAAGAAAAGGTAACATATTGTCATTTGTATACAAAACGATTCATAAGTTCTAGTACCATGGAGCATATTGTGACCATTTTATGCTATTCAAAAATATGTTCCTGGCTCAATTGTTCTTGCTGGGTTGCAGGTTGGTGCAGATATCGTGAAGAGAGCCCTTAGCTATCCGCTCAAGCTGATTGCTAAGAATGCTGGAGTCAATGGAAGTGTGGTCAGCGAGAAGGTGTGCAACTTCTTGAATACTTGTTTGCGTTTTACTTGTTTCCATGATGCTCACAGGTTGGCCAACAGGTACTTTCGAGTGACAATCCAAGATATGGATACAATGCAGCGACAGGGAACTATGAAGATCTGATGGCTGCTGGGATTATTGATCCCACCAAGGTAAGTTTTTGGTTTACGGGTTAGCACGGTTGATCGGATGGGAGTGATTTTTGTTAAGTGCAGTTTAGATCAGTGTCTTTCGTTTCTTTTCTTTTTCTCCCCACCACCGTTGCCTTTATTAATTTTCTAGGAAACAAGAATCAGTTTAGTCTAGGTTGGATGATGGATTTGAATTGCATTTCCTTCAGGTGGTTAGATGTTGCTTGGAGCATGCATCATCAGTAGCAAAAACTTTCTTAATGTCCGACTGCGTTGTTGTTGAGATAAAGGAACCTGAACCAGTGCCTGCTGGAAATCCTATGGACAACTCAGGTTTTTTGAATTGACCATTTGTTCTTCTGGGGTATGCACATAGTGGTAAAATACTGAATCGTTCTACACATTCACGTTTTGATGCAACAGGATACGGGTACTAAGATGATCGAACAGTGGCGGCTGAGGAGCAAATAAAGGCGAGCACTTGTATTAGTTTGATAGAAGTGAGCGTATTTTTGTAAATTAGTGATCCAAATGGATAGGAATTACAAATTCTGAGCGAAGAGAGGGTAGGTTGACGAAGAGTGCAATTAATTAATCCAACGATTGTAATGATTTTGAACTCCTTTTTTCAGTTGAATTTCCTTCGTTAATTGTGCATTGAGTTTGGCGTCCCGGTTTATCCAATAAGGCAATTATGTTGATGTTGTTATTAAAGCTTCAATGACGTTGTCAAGTGTTGGGTTAATAAGAAAGTGAAGAAAAAACGGGGGAATTACATATTGGGCGTTAAGGATTGGAAAGATGAAGAGAACGAAGGAAAAATGTCGCATGGGAGAATTGCAATGATCGAAGTCTTATTTGTCAAATTCATTTGAATTGTCGTACAATAAGGTTAGTTAGGAGGAGGAAAGTTGAGTAAAATGCGGTAAACTATTCGAATTCATCGAAACAATGAAAGCTGCCAAATGCTGGAAAAATGGTCCTTTACAACAAAGTCATAGCTTGTAGTTCACGAGCTACATTTCTTTTTTTATGCATCGTGAGCATCGGGTATTTATTTATTTTTATGTTCCTTTTACATTTCCCAATCTAACAGAAAAATGTGCAAAGTGCTGGTAGATAATACATGTAATTGATAATATTATCAGAATTTTTTTAAAAAAATGATAAAGAACTGCGGCACTCGATATGCTACGTGGCTGCATATTGCCGAATAAAATCGAAGGGAGTTCATTAGAGCCACTAGTAATGCTCCTGTAATCCAACTCTCTTCCTAGCTCCGACTGCACTTCTTCCACCAGTTAATTTTTAACTCATTCTTCATTTCCTAAGTTCATACGGCAAACACGCTAGCCTAGCCATGTCTCTAGCTCCAACATCCTATGCTTCTCTATACTCTTCGCCATTGCCAAGAACCATCATCTCCACTAAGCAAAGCCCACTTCTTTTTTCCCACACCAATCATTTTTTCGCCAAGAATAATTCATTTTTCACCAATCCAACACCTTTCTCCATTACCCATTTTCTGAAACCTTGTAGTTTGATTGTTAAGGCATCTGAAACCGAGTCCAAGACATCAAGATCAGAGAGTGGAAGTGAAGGAGAAGGAGAAGAGCAATATGAGGAGTATGAAGTAGAATTGCTACAGCCTTATGGACTTAAGTTTGCCAAGGGAAGAGGTGGTGGAACTTATATTGATGCTATTGCTCCCGGTGGTGCTGCTGATACGACTGGCATGTTCACTGTCGGTGATAAAGTCATTGCCACCAGGTCTTTTTTTACCCTTTCATGTGTTTCTGTATTGCAAATTATTCCTAGTTGTTGATAGTTTTGACGCGATTGAAGTTGTTTGAGTTTGGAAGACAATTGACAAGAATTTAGGTTACGAGAGTTTGTGCAGTGCGGTGTTTGGAACAGAGATATGGCCAGCTGCTGAGTATGGGAGGACTATGTACACGATTCGTCAAAGAATTGGTCCACTCCTCATGAAAATGCAAAAGAGATATGGTTGGTTATATTTTACTCTCTGGCTAAGCCATTCATTTGATTAAAACATACACATTGAAATGTTTCCATTGTGTTACCCAGGGAAGACGGATTATGCTGGTGAAATGACAGAGAAAGAAATCATCAGAGCTGAGAGGAACTCCGGTGTTATTAGTAATAGAGTGAGGGAAATTCAAGTGAGTAAAAATTAAGCTGAACAGCAGCAGGTTTCGTCCTTCTATATATCGACTAACATAACATCAATATCTGAATCCCTTGTTCAAATTGGTCTCAGATGCAAAATTATTTGAGGAAAAAAGAGCAGAAAGCTCAAAGAGAGAAGGATCTCCGTGAGGGTCTAATACTGTACAAGTAAGCCTTAATCTTATCAGGACAGTGATTCCAGTTGCTTCAAATAACGATATATGTTGTATCTGGCTACTTTCTTATTATTACTTGGTTTATGGAATTAGAAATGGCAAATATGAGGAAGCATTGGAGAAATTTGAATCTGTATTGGGATCAAAACCAGACCCAAATGAAGCTTCAGTAGCGAGTTACAATGTTGCCTGCTGTTATTCAAAGCTTAATCAGGTAAATATTTGTTTTGTTTCTTGTCTGTCTTTTAATTTGCACGTCAGTAGAGACATGTGCTTTTGATATTGAAGCTTTGTATGTTGCTCTGACAGTTGAAAGCTGGGCTGTCTGCACTTGAAGATGCCATGGAGGCAGGATATGAAGACTTCAAGGTAAGCATGGTTTGCTCAAGACAAACGTTTATATGCTACCCGATTAAGTATTTGCAATGTTAATGGTATTGCTAACAGAGAATCCGGACGGATCCCGACTTGGCGAATGTAAGAGCATCTGAGGATTTTGAGCCTCTTCTGAAAAGGTTTGACGAATCGTTCATCAATGAGAATGCGATCAATGCTATCAAATCTCTGTTCGGCTTCAACAACAAGAAGTGAGGCCATCAACTTGGACTGCACGTTTCAATTAACACATGAAGTTTGTCATGAATATCAAATGATATGTTTGATTTTGTCAGTCGCATTCTTCCTGTGGAGAAATTTTTTTTTTTAAAATCTAAGAAATGTGGTCATTTAGAGAAGAAAGAAATAATGAAATGAGAGCATATTTTTGGATTTCTTCTTGTGGGTGAGTCAAATGTAAAAAGGCATGTGTAGATTGGTTCTGAACAGTTGGCGGTTGATAAAATTCATACTCTAATCATGAATGGAAGTTTGATGTAATTGATATTAAACAGCATCCGAGACGCAGAGTAAGAAACACGTCCAAGCTATGGAGCGCATAATCGTTGGGATGGCAGATGCTTTGCTCACGTAGTTTGCGATTTGGAATCAGCAGCATTGGTGTTTGTAGTTTGACGATTTTTATACATTACATATACATGTATGTACAAAGCCAGCCATCAAAGACTGTTCCTTGCATTGCCTGTGCATGTCCTATATCTATGCATCCACATGTAAAAAAGACTAGATGGGTCGATTCGAATTGCAAAGTACAAGAAGTTTCTAAAAAGAAAACCAAAGATATTTATGACTAATTGGTAAAATATTGGGAGTACCATACGATGTTTTATCAAGGAAAATACCAACAAGAGATCGTCACAAATATACAGGATTTTCACTTTTGTTTTCTAAATATATGCAACTTTCATAATATTATCTTAGAGATAGGAAATTATAATTCTTTTGACTAAATTATGAGAAATACGCGTTGAGAAGATATGTCCTATGTTCCCTATGAAATTGATTATCATTTTATTAACCAGCAAAGCAACCTACTCACAAACAAAGTCAACAACCAACCTCATCCCAATGTAATCAGATAATCAAACGTCGCTTTCCGGTCTTCTTCCATAATTTCCGCGTTTACTTCACTACACCATTGACTCCCGATTCCAATGCATTGCCACCTTCTTTTAAGCGCTTCATCCTACACTCCCCCTCACCTTCAAACATGGCCGCCTACCTCTGTTTCCAAATATTTTTGCTTTTCTCCTTGCTCTTATTCTTCTTCTCCCATTCCTGTCCTCAAGATCAAAAACTAGCCCTGCTCCACTTCAAATCTCTCATCCTCAGAACAGTCAACTCTTCTTCTCCTTCTTCTGAATTTACCATTTTTGGGTTGGATTCATGGACTTCAGTTTCAGATTGTTGCCGATGGGAAATGGTGGCTTGCAAGCCTAACTCCACTTCAACATCAGTCATGGCCCTTTATCTTGATTCCCTTGTTGTTCCTCAAAACCAAATCCCAATACCCCTTCCTTCTTCCGTTTTATCGCCTCTCTTTCACATTCGCAGTTTGATGTTACTTGACATTTCTTCAAACCACCTGGTCGGTGAGATTCCAGCCTCCATGTTTACCAATCTTACCTTGCTGGTTCATCTTGACATGATGCTCAATAATTTTACTGGCCCTATTCCTCCACAGATTTTTCACTTGAAGCATCTCCAGTATCTTGATATGAGTAGCAATCAACTTACTGGTATGCTAAGCGAGGAAGTGGCCTTCCTTACCAATTTGAGGACATTCAGGTTGGATGACAATTCTATTCAAGGAATTATTCCTCAGGAAATTGGAAACCTGACAAGGTTGCAGCAGCTGAGTCTCCGCATCAACCATTTCATTGGTAGGATTCCGTCCGCTCTTTTCTATCTAAAGGAGTTGCAAGTATTGGACTTGAGGGACAATGCTCTAGCGATGGAGATTCCGGCTAATATAGGAGATCTCACCAACTTGACGACCCTCGCCCTGAGCAATAACAGGATAACCGGACGGATCCCATCATCCATACGGAAACTGACGAAGTTGAGAGTTCTACGGTTGCAGGACAACTTACTTGCTGGAGAAATTCCGACGTGGTTGTTCGATATCAAGAGTCTAGAGGAACTTTTTCTTGGTGGCAATAACCTGACTTGGGATAATAATATACTGTTAGTACCAAAATGTAACTTGACTCAGATATCTTTAAAATCATGCAATCTTTCTGGTGAAATCCCAGAATGGATTTCCACCCAGAAAGCTCTTAATTTCTTGGATCTGAGCGAGAATATGCTCCAAGGACCATTCCCTCCATGGCTAGCTGAATTGGACTTGAGTGCCGTTGTTCTGTCTGATAACAGACTTACAGGTTCTCTTCCTCCTCTTCTGTTTGAATCTCAGAGTTTATCTCTGCTTGCCTTATCAAGGAACAAATTCTCAGGCCAGTTGCCTAATAACATTGGAATGCTAATGCTATAATAGTTCTTATGTTGGCCGCAAACAGCTTCTCGGGGCAGATTCCAGAGTCCATCTCAGAAATTTATCGACTCATTCTGTTAGATTTGTCAAGAAATAGCTTTTCTGCGAAAATCCCAATTTTTAAACCTGAAGCACTGCTAGCCTACATCGATTTCTCTTCTAATAACTTCTCGGGTGTAGTTCCAGTAACGTTCTCTGAAGAAACCATGATCCTTTCACTGGGAGGCAATAAATTCTCCGGCAGTTTACCAAGGAACCTCACTAACTTGAAGAAGCTCCAGCATCTAGATCTACATGATAACAAAATTACCGGTGAGTTACCAACATTCTTAGCCCAAATGTCCTCTGTTCAAGTCTTAAACCTACGTAACAACTCCCTCAGTGGTCCCATCCCTGACAACATTGCCAACCTCCTTGGCCTTCGAATCTTTGATGTGTCGAACAACAATCTTGATGGTGAAATTGCTGTCAAGCTTGGAGACCTGGTAGGAATGATAGACACACCAAACACTTTTGTATCAGTCATAGATTTTTTCACCGTCCCCTTCGAGTTTAATGACTTGGTGGTGAACTGGAAGAATTCGAGACAAGGTTTGTCGAGCCACAGCCTGGATATCTACTCCTTTCTAGATTTGTCTAAGAACCAACTTTCGGGTGAAATCCCGATATCTTTAGGTCATTTAAAGGGTCTAAAGATATTGAACGTTTCATACAACCATCTCTCGGGAGAGATACCAGCAAGTTTTGGTGATTTAGAGTGTAGAAAGCATCGACTTGTCGCACAACAGACTATCGGGCTCCATTCCTCCTACACTGTCAAAGTTGCAAGAACTTGCCACTTTGGATGTGAGCTACAACCTCCTAAGCGGTAGGATCCCGGTGGGAGGCCAAATGGACACGATGGATAAGCCAGAATTTTATGCAAACAACAGTGGATTATGTGGCATGCAAATTAAGGTGCCATGTCCAACAGATGAGCCACCTGCACCTCCAGAGCCACAAAAGGAGGAAACATGGTTTTCATGGGTAGCTGTCGGGATCGGATATTCAGTTGGCCTCTTATCATTGGTAGCAATAACATTTTTCACGGGATTAATTGAGTGGCTACCACCTCGAAATCTGCCCCGCCGCATAAGCAGGTGACCGAGTACTTGATGCTTTTGCATCAACTTTTCAACGTAAATGTTGTAAAAAGAGTATGACCCTGAGAGTGGGTGTGATTATCTTTAGTGGTGTGGTGAGTGGAAAAACCTAGAATATTGGCAGACAAACTTAGCAAGAAAAACTTTTAATTCAAGTGCTGTTAAGCATCGGCTGATTTATGTACACAGATCTTTCAACAACTTGGCAAGAAGGCTGCTAAAGAAGAAAATTAAGTTTTCACAATAAGCATCTGGCAATGTCCTGAAAACTGCAATTGTCGAACATGACGATAAAGCAGAAACTTCTCTGAAAGAACGTCAGACACGCCAGGGATAACAAATAACAAATTGGCATGTTTGAAAATGATAAGAGGATTCAATAGGGCATCAGAACGAGTGACACCTGTTGCTCCTAATCTTCGCTATCAGGGACGGGCAATAATGGAATGACTGTCACCGCTCTTCCCAGCAAGTCAAGTAAATTTACATATTTGCATAAACATGTACGAATGAACTCATTAGTAGTACCTACTGATACAACTGTAATCGTTGAAGATGCCGGGAGGCCTGCTTTTTAGTTTCAAATATCCTCCAAAAGATAACCGATTCTTCACAGTACACGTATGAATGAACATCAAGCAAGTTGCGATCTAGCAGCGGTGGTGATATTTAACACCTGCACGAAGCCTCTCAAAATATTTGCATAATAAGATAATATGCGATGAGAGTTGGAGGTAAAAGCCTCAGGCTTAGGGTGCACGCACCCAGTATCAATCATGTTGTCCACTTGGCCATTTTCACAACACATCGGTCTACTCCATTCATCTGCCTAAACATTCTGAATGCTACTCGAATTGCTTTGCTCAGAAGCCATACTGAATGAACCTAGTACAAACACGTGCATATATTTCTCATCTATTTTTCACCATATTGGATCTTATTCTGAGAACGACTTCCAAAAATCTCAATGATAACAAAATGCCAGGCTGAGCCAAATAATAATAATAATAGTAACAATATTCAAAATGCTCACCTTTTCTCAAGCCAAATGTGACCAAAATGGTCCCTTGGATATTGAAGACATCCTAGAACCCACCCATTGTTTACGAAATACAACAAGGCGAGGATAACATATAGCGTAACCTAGGATACGTTTTCACCTGCTTTATGGTGCAATGGTTGCTTGACCTATTGTTGAATCTTGAGCACAGGAAAAGCAATGACATCTCGAATGCTACCCGAGTTTGTCAAAAGCATCACCAGCCTGTCGATTCCAAGTCCCTAACCAAAACAAAATTCTTTGCATCATGCTTTCCACCCAAAAGAAAAACAAATCCAGATAAGGCAAACAACGCTTTAATTATACGTTCATTGAACTCGGTAATAAATTGTTGTAAAAAACAAATTACTATCTGTAGGCTTATCAGAATATTCTTTCAAGGAAAAAATGTGCTGCATGAAGGTCATTACCATCCCAGAGGCTGGAGGCATTCCATATTCCAAAGCCGTTAAGAAGTCATCGTCCAGTGTCACCTCATATGAATCATCCTCATGTTCATTTTTTTTATCTTCTTCCCCATGTGCTTCTGTAACAGTTGTTCTCTTCTTATCATGCTGCCTAACTTGCTCCTCCAACCGTCCTCTCTGCAAATTCATGAAAATGAGAACTCTCTTGTTCAAAGCAAAATAACAGGAGCAATAAGGCAGCCGCATTCTACTTTGTCAAAAGGGGGAATCGTGCTACACAAGACCATCCAGCGGATAGCCGAGGGTACATTCTTCTAATATCATTCCATCAGAAGACTAACAAGCTTCATAGCTATGTGCCATCATTTTACAAACAATAGATAGTCCACACATTTAACTTTACCTCAGTAAACATCAAAATAAATTCTCAATTCATTTATAAAAGTACTTTTGCAGTCAATCTGACAAGTCACCAATTGAGTCAACTTTATTATGAGGTTTCCTTCATTGAGGAGCTCCCTTATTCTACTGTTTTCTGATCAGCAGGTTCAAGGCAAATAAGATCCAACTCCCGTACTGATACCAGCAATAATAACATCATGAAGATTATTGCTTGCCCCCTTTTCTTTTAAAAAAAGAACACAGATATAAAGTGGTATATTTGCGAATGGAGTACCTGATCCACGGGATCGGTCAATTCAGAAAAAGCATTGGCTAACTCACGACCACAAATGAAGAGTTCAAATCTCTCAGTCAAACCTTTGTGCCTGTTGTGAATGCATAACAAACTTATTTTAGCCATATCAAAAGAGAATTATAATCTAGTACTTTTTGCACCACTTGCCAAAAAGATGCTTGCTAATATTAGTTTCACTAACAATTCTACATACAGAAAGCATGATCATCGATAAATCATAAACGAGTCCAAAGAAGACAAATATACGAGAAGATGATCATAGATAGATCATAAAGGAGTCCAAAGAAGACGAATATATGAGAAGATGATCATTGATGAATCATAAAGGAGTCCAAAGGCAAATATTATATGAGAAGATGATCATTGATAAATCATAGAGGGGTCCAAAGACAGATTATTTGAGAAAACTATCAAGTGAGTAATCAAATCTGGCCTATCTGCTGATATAACTAAAGTTATGGATTTTGCACTCTGCCTATACTGAGACCGAACAAGAGAAGTGTTGGATGAGTCATTAACAAATAAATTTAATTTGAATCTAACTAACATCACTTACTGGTTTTTGGTCTTTTTAATTTAAAATCTTACTTTTTTCAAGAACTGAATGAGGAGTTTGTCCTCCACAAATCAGCATGAGAACAGCTTAAACTGTTAAGCGAAAATGTAAACGATATGCAGCAACAAATATTTAGAAAAGAAACATCGCATAAAAAATTTGGCAAACTTCTCTAACCTTCGATGTGGTTTAGCAAGAGGAGAGATCTCAATAGGATAGTCCAATATAAATGTGGGTTGCAATAGCTTAGGCTCTACAACAATTTCAAAAACCTGTACAGAATAAATGAAATCGTAATCCTCAATCTGATTTGCTATCTTTACATCTTGCTGAACTGTAACTCGAAACCAAACAGAGTTGAAACTGGAAATCCATATAGCAACGCTTACTAACTTGGAAATAAGCCTTACTTGAGTTGAGTTGCGATGAGATAAGTTGAGCATGGATGTGTGAGAGAGATATTCAAAACAGAAAAATCCATCTAAGATGCCACTACAGTGAAGCCAGCAAGCTAGACTCGACAAATGCAAATATTGAAACATAGAAAATTATGGATAGAAGAGTACCTCATTAAGGAGGTGGCCAACAGAACCGCATCCTTTAATGGAAGATTTATCCTTATTTTCAAGCACATGTCCAAGACTCCTCAAAGTTGTTTCTTTAGCAACTTTAAGATCTTTACCCAGCTCATTGAAATCAATCCCAGTGACTTCTTTCACAAGATTATGCATGGTCTCCCTCCTCCAAGGACGCTCTAAACAAATGTCTACCCCCTGCTTTGAGGCATTATACAAGCTCTTTAGAGATCTAACGGCATGACTTCAAGATTTACAAGGTCAAAATAACAAAACCTTCACAAACTTTAGTATATCTAGATGAACAAATACAAAATCTAGGTAGCACTTCCACTGCTGCAGCACCATTACCTGGTAGTCGATTGTTAGCTTCCCATGAACAGCAAGAGCACAGCGAGTAACAATTTCCTCTGCCATGTTCATCATGCTTTGATAGTCTGTATATGCTTCATACATCTAATATCAAGCGAGAAATAATATTGATCAGAATTCCAATACATTAAAAACAAGCACTTATATAGGAAACTCATTATCTAAAATTAGGATGGACAAAGCTGAACTAAGAGAATAACATTTACCTCAATTGTGGTGAATTCTGGATTATGACGAGTTGAAATGCCCTCATTTCTGAATATTCGACCAATCTCATATACTTTTTCAAATCCTCCAACCTATAATTACATGAACAGATTAGGACATAAAATTGATGAGCTAAGAAATGTACAAAAACTAAAGGAGATGAATACATGGATGAAGGTAATTCTTTTGATCAATATTATTTTGAGGGATAAAAGCAAATATTTTACCATGAAATGAAGAATGCCATTTCATCATCTAAAATTTGTCTAAAAGAATGGTGATGGCCCAAATTCTGTACACTACCTTCAACCAATGCATCAGCACTCCCACATTAATTACAAAGAAGCATCAGCTAGTATATTTCTGCCGAGGCAGAGTCCTAAGAAGAGAAAGGCAGTCCAACCCAACAAACTAGTAATTTCACATGAAAAATAAGAGGAACTCCTTCGGAAAAAAAAAAAAAAAAGCTTAAGGGGAACTCCTTTAAAACAAAATGCTTACCAGAAAAAGGTCACATTCTGGCACATCATTTTCACGGAAATATGAAGAAGAAAAGGTCATCAATGAAACAACTATGAAGCATTGAAAGAAAGAATTAAGATTAAAAACTCACCAGCATTCTCTTTAAATGAAGCTCAGTTGCAATTCGTAGATAAAGATCCCTGCCAAGTGAATTATGATATGTTACAAATGGCCTAGCTTCTGCTCCACCAGCTGCTCCCTAGAAGATAAAATCGATTAAGAACCAAGTTCCAGATGCAAAAGAGTTTTTATGGTACATCCACCCTTGAAACCAATTACTATAGACATGCAAAAAGGATCTCTACTGATATGAAAGAAGTAGGAAATTTTACAAAATCATTGAACACACAAAAAGAATGATGTACTGCTTAAGCATGTCTAATGATTATCCAAATTAACCAACAGTCTTTCAAATAAAATCCTAAAATGGTAAGTTGTGTCCAGTTTCTTGGAAATATTATTGTCAGCTAATAGAATTTGATCAAATAAAAAGGAAATTGGGGAAAGAACTTTGCATTATCACCCATATCTGTTTAGATAATGTAAATGTCACTTCACTACAAATGGAGGGGCATCACCTTGTTTGATTAGAAACCGTTTATTCTAAGCCACAGTTCATCATGAATTCCCTGCCCACACAAGGATAAAGGAAAATAAGAGGACAATTCTGAATCTCCTTTTGCAAGGAAAAACCATGGTTGTTGAACTCGAACAAAACCAGCCGGCTCATCTGATTTAATCCAGGACTGGACCAGTTTATTGAATCAAATGACCGAGCTCAGTTTATTGAATCAGTTGAGAAACCAAGAATCCAATTGAACCAACTCCAGAACTGCCATCCAACTAAAGCATTGATTGAACCTTCACTCTTTTAGGGATAACTCACAGGTAGTATACAAATCATTTATGCTAGTTCCATGCTTGTTATTCATACCATTAAATATGCATTAATCATGTAGTCAACCCTTCCACTTTAGAGTTGTCAACTCCTCCATATAAGATAGCACACTTGAACTTCATACATACACATGTAGACTACATATTTACTGAATAAAATGTGGAATTCTAAATTTATTTTAGATATTATATTACTTTCATTTTAAGTAAACTATATAACCATTATCTAACATATTAAATATAATTACTACATTAATTTTGAATTTAATGAAAATTTGTTTATTTACACACACACACACACATATATATATATATATGAAATTTTTGTGTTCAAATTATTTAAATTTATAAATTAAGATTTATTAAATTTCATCATATTTTAAAAATTTTTATCGAAAAATTTTCCAAACTTTATAATAAATTTATCGAAAATTTTCATTTATTTATTTGCAGTTTTGTATTTCATTCTAAATCTTTTACATTGGATAACCATGTGTTTGATTTTCATTTTGGACAATTTTTTAAATATATTTTGAGGATGATATTGTTATTCTTTATGCTTGCTTATTGTTTTATATTATAAGAATTATTAATATAATTTGTTTGTTATATTTTTAATAACTAGGAAAGTCCCTTGAACAACACCTGGTTTGACCATGGTTGAACCGGTAACCCTTTACTCCCTGATGTTGTCGTGCCATTAATCAGGTTGATCTTAAAAATTGAAAATAAAAACATTCCAACTCTTTGAATTCCATAAGCATAGTTAAAATTACAATACTAATTACAACTATGAACTCGTAATTAAGCCTCAGTTTTAATGAAATAAAACAAAGAATTAATTTTCTGAACTCAGCACAACTCAACTAAGCCTTAACATTCCTCAAAACTATTTCCAAACTAAAAACCTGCAATGGCCGGGACTTGTGCAAGTGGTGTAAGGGCATAGCATTCTCGAAAAAGCTTTTGGATAGAAACCAAGATGCCTACTTAATGTTTTATTTAATTTGTTCAACTCCTAGCTCCAAACTCAACCTAGTGATCGTGACTCTTGCTTTGTGGATTACATGGTGAAGTACATGACTTCAACATTACATATAAAAAGTAACATGATTGCATATCTTCTTCAATCCAATAATATATGACCTTATTATGAAAACAATAAACTAAGTTAATTTCCAGGATACAATATCATGCACTCAAGTATTGTGTGCATTGGCATAAATGCTAAACAGTTAAAGAAAGATATCAAGACTTTGAAGCACTACAATGGCAGCAACAAACCTGTAGAACAGGAGTTTCAACTTCAACAAAACCTAATGATTCCATTGTCTTGCGAATCTCTGAAACAATCTACGGAAAAAGATTTATAAGAGTAACATATTAGCATCTTAAAGTTTAAATACCTAAACCACAAGAAATAACAGGGAATATATATCAGTCAGTAGTACCTTAAATTTAAAATCTAAAATCAGATCTGTGAAACACTTTCAAGAAGCAGGAAAATTTCATTCTTTTGAGCTACCCTCTACAAAGTTCATTGTTATTGTTTCAGAATAGTCCTAGCTTTAATACAGTACTTGAGTATATTGTTTTCATTAGAAAAATGGTATTCGTAGATATTAAATAAATGGAAAAAATTTTATAGTCTTCGGAAACACTCTCTTCTAATGAAAACTACTAAGAGTTATATAACAAGTAAATCTCCTTCTGGCAAAACCTAGCAATTACAGTAAGTATAATTATCACATTGTATAATTATGACACTCCTATGATAGATCCAATTTTAATAAACTCGACTGAACTACATGCAATGCTAATATCGTGGATTTGACCATATGGTTCCTTTTCTTCCAATCAACCTGATTAAGTGCTACATTTTAAGAATGATACAGAGACATTATTTCTCGACGGCTTCACAATGATGATAAAAAAAATGTTCATAAAGACCAACAGCTTAATGTGATGATCAAGTTCGAAAGCAAGAATTGATTACACAAATAACTACAAAAGCTAACAAAAATATTAGTTCATAAAAAAGAAAAAAGGAATCATGTTGAAATTATATGGCAGTGGAGACTATCCACCTTTGCTCTTTTACGGAACACATCAGCTACTTCAGGATTTGCAATCATATCAACATACCTAAACATTATACAGTGGCAGGAGGTAAGAAAACAGTAAAATAAAAAGTTTAGTGAAAATATAAATAGACACATACACAACGTTCAATGACCTGTAAAATCAACTGAATATCCTACAAACAAAGAGATCATCTAAGATGTTCTTACAATACCAAGACACATACTCTAACCTTTGTAAAACAAATTCATCAATCATATATCTACAAAGGCATTCCACTGCCTTGTATTGCCATTCTAACAAACTAAAACAAAATAAGAAATAGAAGAGTAACTCACCGTTGGCGATAGCGCTTATCTACATCAGTTAGACCATGGTATTTATCCGGAAGAGGGAGAAGAGATTTTGTAAGAATAGTGAAAGAATTCACACAAACTGAAAGCTCCCCTGATGAATAAACCAGAAACAGAAAGAATTTTTAACCCAAGATTCCAAGGATTAAAATGAGATCATGATAAAGTAAGATGGCCAATCTCAGGAGGAATGCAGGAGCATAATGTTTCCCAACTGCCATACATCTCCGAAGATCAAAAATTAAATGAGCGTGTAGGATAGATATTAAGATTCAAACAACAAAAAGCTTCTTTAAGAAATGCAGGGAACTTCACCTTTTTCTGTCCGTTTCATGGAACCACTAGCACCCAATATATCACCAATATCAACTAGAGTCTTCAGCTTCTCAAACTCATCATTTAAAACGCGTTCCTTCTCGCAGTATAGCTATAAGAAAGAATCGAAATAAATAAAAGTCATAATTAATACTGAGAAGAAAATCAGAGGACATGAAAAGGAAGATTCCAAGTAGATACGCCTCCACAATGAACCCAACAAACACTAACGAAATCATTATCAAGGAATCCCATTTGAATTGGTATGTAGGAGATCAGAGACAAGGTAAGTCAAGTCAGAAAGATGTAATATCCTGAACAAAACTGGTAAAGAAACTGTAACCATCAATGTTGCTTGCAAATATACCAAAAACATTGAACCATCTCATCTGAAATTGTTAATTAATATATTCGGTTATAGTTTTGCTCCATCTCATAAGTATAAATTAGGGGGCCAAAAAAAAAAAAAAGAAAGAACTTCACATTGGCACAAATGCATATGCATGATGACATCTATTGAAGGGTTGTCATTAAACATTGTGGAACATGAGTCGTAAAGTAGTTGAGATGAAACCAGCATTGAAATGAGCTTCACAGAAAAGGACAAACCTGGATAGTTCCAGAGTCATCTCTAAGCGTTAAAAAAGCGAGCTTTCCAAAAGCTCTACGAGCAACAATTCTGCCCGCTAGACACACGTGATGACTCTCACTTTTCAACTCTTCACCATTAGCTAGATTTTTATATATCTCTTGTAATTGATTAGCAGTATGGGTCCTCTCCCAGTTATATGCATAAGGCTCAAGCCCTGTGCTCCTCAATTCTTCTACCTTCCGGAAATCCAACGACAAGGAAAAAGCTTCAAGAGCATTAAATTTTGCAAGAAAACCAGTAGAAAGACAAAGAAAAGGAACAACTTTGGCTATAATAAAAGGCTACACCAAGAGAACAACAGTGAGAAAGATGAGAAAGCCGTTACCTTTTTAAGGCGAATGGCACGAACAGCTTCTCTGTCAGAGGTGGAGGAGGAGGAGGAGGAGCGGCGGTTGATTTTGGAAGTGGCGGCAGAGGAGCAACGGGGGAAAAGAGAGGTATGGGGGCGTTTGGTGGAGGTAAAGTGAAGAAAATGCCTGACGGAAGAAGAAGCAGGAGAAGAGAGGAGCAATAGTTTGAGTGCCTCCATCGTTGAGCTATCTGCTAATGCTTTATCCGGTGTTTCTCCAGGGCAGTTGTTGGGATAACTAAGAAAATTTTAAATACTCGGGAACAGACGAAAAGACCACAGAAATAAGGGTTGCTACTTAAACATCCCAACCAAGTAGATTCCAGGATTTTTAATATATATAAATTATGACATTACTATCTCGTAATTCTTATAAAATATTTAAAATTATTTAGAGCTGGAGTTGAGCTAGAAGTAGTAGTTAGAAAAATAATGATGAAGCTTAAACATTTGAATGGAGTCATTTAAACGTGATTTAAGAAAAACACAAATCCTAAGTTGCATTAGCCTGTGGGAAATCAGCGGATTGCTATTATGGATTCTGTAATGTCATGGGCCATGGGCCATACATTGCGACATGAGCAGAAAAGGGCTTCTACGATCTAAGTGATTAGCTTATCGGCTTATTTTCGTGCTAATGTTGTTAATTGGGCTTTAGTTGTCCTCGTGTTCTTAAATACAGCATGTACGCCTTTTTCTTTTCCTTGAAGCAAAACAAAACAAAACAAAACAAAATTACTAGAAGATGTAACATCATTGTTTGCATGATGATTGCAATTAAACAGATTCCTATATTTATAGGCTTTCTTTTTACATGAGATAATAAATCGTAATTGCAATTAAGACTGATTGTTGATCTGAAAGGCCCATTGTATAGTCTTTTCGGAACATAAAAAAGGCAGCACTTGGTGATTGTTTAGTAAAACTCGCATCTCGTGAATCATGCGCTTCTCAGTTTTCCTTTTCTAAAAGCTTACCCAACAACGCAGTAGCATGTAAAAACAACGATGGAAAGTGGATGTGAGATTATATTGTCGTGCAATAATGCAAAACAAATGGGATCCACTCCACATCCCAAGATGTGGAATTATATATATATATATGAAGAGAAGACTTGGGGAAGACTTTGATTCCCTTGGTCCTAACTTCTTTCTTTTTGGATAAAGCTGCCTGGCCACCTGCCAAAATTATATATTTGTTAGGTTTAAAATGTAACTTTCCATTACTATACATAAATTAATTCAAAATTAAGATTAAGATAATTTAATTCCATTACTATACTGATACATACATTCTTGAAATATTAGATAGAATTGAGAGGGAATACAAAAAACTATAAAATAAAATTGAGTGGTATAATAATGGCGCTAATTTTATAAAGAAAAGTAGCAAATGAAAGAATATGATGCTTTTCTACAAACACTGACTAGTGTCTGTTTTTATCAGCTCACGCTATAGTTGGAATCATGATCCTCAAGCTCTCCTCCATCTCCATGTCCATGCTCATCCTCCTTCCTTTTCTACTCGGCTCACTCACTTGTCATCAATTGGCAGATGGAGAACATGTTGGATTCACAAATAATTATCCAATTCCTGGCTTGAGAAAAGGAGCTCTTATAAGAGCTAATGATGCCAATCCCACTCCTGCTCCTGCTCCTTCTCCTACTACTCCTACTCCTCGTCCTTCTCCTTTTACTCCATCTCCTTCTATTCCTCCTAGCTCTACGCCTACTCCTACTCCTGCTCCTCCGCCTCCTCCTCCTCGTCCCAAATTGCCTCAGAGTGAAGGTAACAAGTAGGCAAGCATTTTTATACTTCAAATATATGCATACGACACACTAAACAAAGAAAGCAGCCCTGTATTGGTGCTTTATTATCATACATATCTCTCTTACCATGGAAAACAATTACTCTTGTGTTTTGTGTTAACCCCTTTCCTTGGACAATCAAGGACTATAATGATTTTCCATTCAAACAAAATAAGAATAAAAGAAAAGTAAAAGTGGAAAAGATAGGGACTAGTATTAATGTATAAAAAAACAAAGGATGTTCATGTGAATAAAAATTGAAGAATAATAAGAGATGGTAATGGTACTGTTTTATGGAAGAAAATTAAGGTGATATAGGTTTGGATGCAGTGGATGCATTGAGTGCGGTGGCATGGAGATTAGGATTATCACCAATTCCTTACATTTATACATATTCCTGTTCATGGAATCCAAGTCGCACTTCAAGCCTTTACATTAGTTGCAATTGTTCTTATGATGCCAACACAACTTGCCATCTTACCAGCTTGTATGTATTTCCAACTCCTTTACAATTTTATTTATTTATTCTATCTATAACTTTTATAATAATATATCATCACTTGTCATTTATTTTACCACCATTCAAAACTTGTCATTTTAAGTATATATTTATAAAAATTTGATCATGTTCTTGAAAAGCATAATTTAGATCTTATAAATTTATTTATGATAAATCTTTGACATATGTTTCTCTATTATAGAAGCATAACAAATGTAGACTTATCACAAGGAAGAATTCACGAAAACATCTATCAACTCTTCTATCTCGAGACTATGTAAGTACATCACATAAAATGATTTTAATAAAACTCTACTATTATGTTTATGTATATGCATCTTTTATCAATTTCTATCTTAATATAATTTTTTAACAATTTTATATACAAATATTTGATTTTTTTGTTAGTCTGTTGTGATTGGTATACTCACTCATATATAATTAATTTAATTAAAATAAATATTTAGATTGAATACAATTTTTTTAATTTATTTTTTATATTATATTTATATCCAATATAAAATTATATTTATTTATTTTTGTGCTTCTACATATATATATATATAGGTATAAATAATGTCATTTGTTATCAGAGACCTTTCAGGTAATAAGTTGAAAGGCTCCATTCCTGATACTATGGGCCATCTATCGCGCCTGGAAGTGCTGTAAGTCTCCCAACACTATTTCCCCCCCTCACAGCTTATATCAATATTTTTATTTTCATGATATTTGACATAACATATATATCTTGTATTTTTAATACAGTTTTTGATATTTTACAATATCTATAATACAATTAATATCAACACGAAATAATATCTATCTACTTTTCATATGATCCTATCATGAAGAAACTTTGTTTTTTTTTCCTGTTAATGATAAAGCGATCTGCGAGAAAACCAGCTCAGAGGCCGCATACCTCCCACTTTAGGACTACTGGGGTCCCTTAGATATCTGTAAGCGTTGTCTTGAATATCATAGAATTCAATTATCATTTCAACATTATTTTAAATATACATGCATGATTGATTGTTTCATTTATTACAGCAACTCTTTTTCTTTACTGAATTGTTAAACACTCGTTTGCTTTTAGTTGGCTTTCTAGGAACTTCTTGTCAGAGCGAATTCCTCCGGAATTGGGGCAACTGTCCAATTTGGAGACTATGTAAGGAAATCAACATCTGCTACGAGGATTGCTTCATTAGAAACATTAAATAAAGACAAGACTTACAAACCATGTTAACTATTACACCCGTTTCCGGAATTAAATATATTTTGAATTATTATTCTAAAATTTTAATGATTCTTATAGTTTTATGGTATACTATGTTTTGCTCGTTTATTCAAACAGGGCACTGCAAATGAATCGATTGAGTGGTGAAATTCCAAAAGAGCTCGGGGAATTAACAAAGCTTACAGAAATGTAAGTTTTTATTTGAATTCATTGTATTTTATTCGAACAAAATATTGAGAATTTATAAGCATCATGCTTAAGTTTGTAATCGTATCCAGACAAGACTTTATTATTATTATTATTATAACCAATGGCAAGTATTTGAAATTGGGTTCATTTTATTCGTTAGGCGGCTCAATGGGAACAATTTGAGTGGTACACTTCGACCAGAGCTTGGGAAATTGAAAAACCTTACTTCCTTGTAAGTGGGTGTCTCTTATGTACATATGATATTTATAGAAGAAAATTAATTAATTAATTAATTACAATATAATGATTGTGGCAGTGATGTAAGTTCCAACAATCTTGAAGGGAAGCTACCCGATGAATTTGAGAGCCTCACGTCACTGTATTACTTGTGAGTAAATTTTAACCTTGGTCCTCTGAATTCAATTAAATTACGAAATTGGTGATTAATAGGTCAGTTATTTGCTTAGTTCTGCAGCTGCAAACAAATTGCAGGGTCCTATCCCCGCCTTTATACCAAAAAAGTGGACCGTACTCAAAGTCCTGTAAGTACTCATTCTAAATTTTCTTTTTAATAGGCTTTTTCTCTAATTTTGCATGTGCATTAATTTAATGCAATCTGTCGAGAAGATATCTGCTGGGGAATGAATTTGAAGGAGCGCTGGATCCTGAATTTTTTAAAATGTCAAGAATCGAGTACATGTATGTGCTTCTTCTTGTTTTGTCTCTCACAAGTGGGTAGTGTAGCATCTATGTATCTGGCTTTACTGTAATTTTGGTTGATTGTTGCAGGTTCATTAGCGACCTCAAGAACACTGGGTTTGAATTCCCACCCGTTGCAAATATGAAAAGCCTATATCACCTGTGAGTTCATCCATCATCAATTTGTTTCCTTTCTTTTTATTTGAATAAGATGGTATCGAAATAGTCGAATGTTTTGTTTATGTGATATATATTAATTTCTTAAAGTTAACAGACAACTACAAGTCTGAAAGATGCAATCGTTGGGTGTGTTTTTTTTTTATAGGATTTTACGGAATTGCGGCATTACTGGTCCTATCCCCGACTATATTGCTGAATGGAAATCATTAAAGTATCTGTGAGGCTTTTACCTCTTTATGTATTCATCCACCCTTACACTTACACACATACTCATACAATAAGCACGATCAGAGAATGATGGATAACATTAATAATACATATCAATATATAGAATCCATTTTTTGCCTAACTTTTTTTAAAATATTCTTTTACAGTGATTTGAGCTTTAACAATCTACGAGGTGGAATCCCATATTCTTTCAAGGATATGTCTTTATATAAAATGTAAGGAAATTAATGAGGAGCCTCGAGTTGTTTTCTTATTTTCTTACGTAGTAAATTCAGAAGTTGTACAATGATGTATTTGTTGCTTAGGATTCTGACGGGAAATATGCTTTCCGGGGAAGCTCAAAGCTGGATTTCCAAAATTGCCGGATCCAAACCGTATGTTCCGTCGGTTAATAATGAGCCACCATCGTTTTTAGATCAAGCTTCAGTCAATTTCACTAGTACATATAGTTGTTAAAGTTTAATGGCTCACAAGATTTCTATCTGAACAAAAGCAGCATCCATTAATTAATTTTTCTGTTTAATTAGTAATAACCTTGATGATTATGAAGCAGGGACTTGTCTTATAACTATCTTACACAATCTTCTGAAGAAAAGCAAGAGTTGAACTTGTAAGGATTATTTGGTAAACGTTGTCTTGTTTTGCATTAACAAATGACAAGTCCATCAAGTTCTAACTTGTTTTTTTGGTGGGTTGTTGCTGATCAACTAGGAAGCCCAACAGGTACGTGTGTATTTTATGGTCACCGTGCAAAATTTCCATCTTCGTTGCTTTTATTGTAATACAGTATGCACTCTGTTTTTCATTTCAAGGGATTTCTTGGAAGAAAGAAAAGGAGCGAAATATTGTCAAGGCAAACCAAAATGTAAGTGAAACTACTACTCAGAAGACTATTCTCAAAGAAATCAGAATTACTTTGGCTTGGTTTCTTCAAGAGTGTGAGGAAAATCTACTATAATTACTTTGATTTCTTTTCTATCCGATACCCATCAACCAAAACAAAGGAGATTTAAAAATGATGTTTCTCATCTACAAAGTGATTTGGAGTGTAATTCTTGCCTTAGATAGCACGTGCTTTCGCACATACCTCCGTTGCCGATGACGAATTTTTGAATGCAGACGATTCCATATTTATAAATTGTGGTGGTGAGCCTGTGAAAGATACTGATGGGATTCCCTATGATGGAGATAACTCAACATTAAATTTTTATGAGGAACCTTCAAAAAAATGGATGTACACATGTTCCGGTATGTGGACTTGGTCAGTAACGAGTAATTCAAGCGATTACATCAGAAACATGACATGTGGAGTTTCAGAGAATTCTATATATAGAACGGGTCGCCTTTGCCCCGTTGCTTTGACATATTATGCATTTTGTTTACCCAAAGGAAATTACACTGTCAGACTTCATTTTGCTGAAACTGTTTTTACCAATGATGAAGACTACAGCAGCTCTGGGAGACGTCTTTTTGATGTTTATATTCAGGTGATCACATCTTCTTCCAACCACAATTTTGTCAAAGTAAAACCCAACTTTGTATACATCTCAATGGATATTTTTGTCTTGGCAAAAGCAAATGAGCATTTTTACGTGTGCAGGGGGAGAAAGTTTTACCAGATTTTGATATAAAAGCAGAGATCGGGGGCCCAAATGAAGAGCTGCCCAGAGATTTGCCGGCAATTGTCAAGGAAAAGGACAATTCACTGGAGATTCGTTTGTACTGGCCTGGCAAGGGATCTCTATATAGCCCGAATGCCCTCAATGGACCCCTTTTGTCAGCCATTTCTATCACCCCAAGTAAACAACTGTATTTAATTTTTTCACTGAACCAGCCACCAAGGCAGTAGTATGAAAATAAGAAAATAATGCAGGTAAGCCCAAGAAGAAACTAACTGGTCTACAGATAGCAGGAATTGTAGTTGGTTCTGTTTTATCACCTTTGCTTGCGCTGGCATTCCTTTGGCAAATGGGGTTTCTCAGGGACAGAGACTTGGACGGTAATGTATAATTAAGCTGTATGCTGCTGCTAGGGCTACAGAGAAGAATCCTTGAATTGATGTAATTTTGTTGGTGTTCATAGAAACCAAAGTAGAGGTCGCCCATGGCAAATACGTCACCCTTAGGCAGATCATAGCTGGTACCAAAAATTTTCACCAAACTATGAAGATTGGTGGTGAAGGACGTTTTGGTCAAGTATACAAGGTGAAGTTAGCTCTTCTTACTATATATATATAACGTTTCAATTAACATAATAGACTGTTACTTTCTTTATGAATGCAGTCTGAACTGAAAGGTGAAGACATCAAATTAGCAGTGAAAGCAATATCTTGTAAATTAGAGAAGAAACACAAAGATGAACTACAAACAGAAATATCCAATTTGGCATCTTTGAGGCATGAAAATCTTGTTCAGTTGTTGCATCGCCACTCCAAAAAAAGTCTCCATCTTCTCATTTACGAGTACTTGGAAAAGGGTTCACTTCATCAAGCCTTGTTTGGTAATGATTTATCCTTTCTTATTGTTTTTATACATCAAACTCGACTGACTAATCTAAACTATTTAGATATTGTAACTAAACAATGAAACTCACATGCTTATGAAGGCATGGTGCTATTATATTCAAACTTGAAGATTGTATAAGATAAACATTGATTGTTAATTTATTTGAGAAAAAGAAAGAAAGGCACATCGGATATTTTATTCTTTAGTGCGGCAATGACATGAGGAAGTAAAATTCTTTCTTGGAATTGCAGAATCAGAAACAAAACCCAATTGGAAAGAGAGAATGGATATCTGCCTGGGAATAGCAAAAGGTCTGAAGTATCTACACGAAGAAAACAATCTCAAGCGAGTCCATGGCAATCTAAGACCCAAAAACATTATGCTTGATGAGAATCTTACTGCTAAGTTATCAGATTTTGGGTTGGCCATGATTTATCAGGATGACCCATACATGAGCTTGCAACCAAAGGAGGACCTGTAAGTAACCAACATGTAAAGATAGATCATTAAGTTTTGGCTTCGTTAATTGGATGAATTTGTATTAACTCGGAGACTCGCTTTTAGAATAACCGTTGATGAGCTCATTGCAGAGTCACAGTGGCACCTGAATGTGCATTTAAGCCCATGACTTGTGCGTCTGACGTTTATAGTTTTGGGCATGTTGTGCTTGAAATTGTTAGCGGGAAACCAAGTTCAGAAAGGAAACAGGACAAAACTGAATTTCTAAGTCATAAAGTAAGAGAAACTAAATCTCCTGGTAGTGGCAGAGAGATCAATCATGGAATAATATGTGTATGTGTACCTGCAGGCTTGTACTTTGCATGAAAGGGGAACGATTTTGGAGTTGGTTGACAGAGACTTGATATTGATAAGTGAAGATAAGGATCAAGCGAAGGAGATGCTGGAGCTGGCCATGGCATGCCTGAGTATCAGTCCTGAAAATAGGCCTAAAATGTCATATATTGCCAGTGAACTTGGAAGAATCATTAGGAAAGAGAAAAGATCCTTCCGCAGCAAATTTGGAGGTTGCCTTGTATAATGTTTTTGATTTACTATTATAGGTTGAGTGGCTATTGGGAAACAAAACATGGTGTAATTATAAATCTGTTTGGTCTATGTTTGCGTTGAGCATTGGCTTGCATATGGGTAAGATCGAATAATAATAATCTTATGACTGGATTGTCGATGGAAGCAACAGTTTGACGGCAATCAATCAAATGGTTTTGTATCCAATTCCTAGCTAATGCAAATATCTCCAGCTCTCATTGAATGCTACAAGGCCAACCATCTTTCTGTTTCCATGAGATTGGACTACCGCTTCACGTTATTACAAGTATACTAATATTAATCATTTGAGTTGGATTACATTTGTCCAACGAAAACAAATTCTTATTAGACAAGAGATGTCGTTTTCAGCTTTTCTATAGTGAAGTCAATTATTGCAGACTGGATGTAAAATGGAATCCAATAAGGCTGATATCATAAAGGAATGTGCCCACATGGGGTGGGGCATCACCTTTTGGAAATGGAAATGGAATGTGCCACTGATAAGACTTTGTGGCCATCGGCCAATAAGCAAGGAATAACTTTTAGCTCAGAAAATCACTTTAATCTGACAATATAATTAAAGTGAAAATTGAATAATGCAAAGACACTTTAGAAAAATAATAGTGGCACCCAGCTCGCACAAATTCTCATCTTGTTTGTTTTTATACCTCCAAGCTTATAACCAGAGTATCTTTTGCATACTTCCGATCAAGTTTGGTAAGTGCTTTCACTGATTTTTTTTGGATAGAAGCTGTTTTTCTTATCAGCTTTACATGCACCTTAAGTTTATCTCAAATTGAAGTTGCAGTTCCACCTATTTAACTAGTTAGTGTTGGGCTTTCCAACCTGAAAAGGTTTCTAGATATATATGATATATAGTTTTTGCATTTATATAAATTCGATACATAGAAAATGAAGAAATGCGGAAGTTAGGTTCATATATACTAAAATTTGGATTTTGTTGACAGGTTGAGTGAAACTGAAATGGAAGTCGTTGGGGCGATGATGTCAACTATGATGCAGGAACTGGCCAGGACTGTTAATGACGAAGCTCGACATGCACTCCTGTTTAACCATCATTTGAAACTAATGCAAGTGAAGCTTCGTAGTCTAAAGTCCTTGCTTGAAAACAATTATAGTCATCCAACTGTTCAGGACAACTTGGCTGCTCTCAGGGATTTGATGTATGATGCTGATGATGTAATCACAGATTGTCTAATCAGACAAGAATACCAGACACCAATTTCCAAATCGTTTCCTTTTAATTTTTTCTTTCGCCTGTCAACAGGCAAGAAAATAGAGGATATCCATGCAAGGATGCAGCAGATGGAAGATATTTTGAGCAATCATTTGACAGTTGTTCAAGGTGGAAGCAAAAACGATGATGAACTTGAACGTTCTGCAAGAACTACATCAGGTAATTTTCATGGCCCTGATATTATTGGGCTTGAAGAGGACGTGGAAATGATCAAACGTTGGATGTCCGAGCCTCGTTCCAACCTCGAAAAATTTGCAATTGTGGGGATGGGAGGCTTGGGGAAAACCACCATCGCCAAGAAAATTTACAATGATACAGAAGTACGCAATCTTTTCCAGAGCAAAATCTGGTTATCAGTTTCTCAAACATTCAACCCGGTGGAAATCCGGAGAAGCATCTTAGGACAAGCAGGAAAAGGTACTTCAACGAGTTTGAGCGAGAGTCAGATGTCACAGGATGTCAGTCGACTTCTACAAGAACAGACATGTCTCATTATTTTGGATGATTTATGGGACAAGGGTATTGAATGGTGGATTAGTTTTTTTACTGATTTACCAGCATCAACTTGTAAAAGATGCTGCTTTATTGTCACTACCAGAATCGAAAAGGTGGCATCTTCAATTTTAGTTGATAAATCACGAATTCACCGGCCCAGAGTTCTTAATGATGATGAAAGCTGGCGACTGTTTTCCAAGCATGCTTTTGCTAAAGTAGGTAATCTTGATCACAGAATTCGTCAAAAATTTGAAGACGACGGAAGGAAGATTGTCAAAGAATGTGAAGGACTTCCACTAGCAATCAAGACCATAGGAGGGCTTCTGGGATTAACAGATTCCCTTGATGAATGGAAGAGCATTTGCTATAAATTTTCTCTTCCCAAAACCACAGAAGAAAATCGTGTCGTCAAGACCTCTCTTGGGATGAGCTATAAGGCACTTCCACCTCATCTCAAGCTATGTTTACTGTCTTTTTCCATTTTCCCTGAAGATGAGGAGATTCAAGCCGAAAGGCTAATTCACTGGTGGGTTGGAGAGGGTCTCGTCCAACGCACAGAATCAGAAACTGCCACGGAGTTGAGCTTCCAATACCTGTGCAACCTGGTCAATAGATGCCTCGTTGAAGTCGCTGAGTTGCAAGGCTGTAATGGAAGAATTTACAGTTGCAGAATGCATGATCTGGTGAGAGATTTGACCATTGAAATAGCTACCAATGAGACAATTTGCAGCTTTGAAGATGATGGTAGTCAAAAATTGACTCCAGATACCCGATGGTTGAGTTCCACAAGCGCAATGAAAGCAGGTTCGTTGGTCACAAGTCCGAAGCTTAGGGCCTTGTTGGCCACGAGGACTAGTGATCAGGTTCCTCAGGACAGCAATCTGTGTTTGCTTCCTTCACTTAATTTGTGTTTGCTTCCTTCACTTAGGTCGTTGGACTTGTCTTGTAGTAAGCTAGACAGCAAAGATGGCATGAAAAATCTGTGGACTTGGATTACCCGCCTTGAACGCTTGGCATACCTAAATCTTAGTGGAGCCAAGGGTATCGAGGAAGTTCCGAAATCCATCCGCAAGCTCCGAAACCTGCAGATCTTAATTCTTAGTGGATGCATTAATCTATCAATGCTAAATCCTGCAATCACGTATTTGAAGAGATTGATAGTCCTGGACGTGAGCTCTTGTGATAAGCTGCAATACCTGCCTCGTGGACTAGGAAACCTGTCCAAGCTTCAAGAGTTGTCAGGATTAAGACTCGTGCGTCAGGCTAATAGAAGAAGCTGCGGGCTTGCTGAAATTGTAGGATTTAGGGAGTTAAGAGAATTGCGAATCCGTTTATGTAAAGAAAGTGATGTAACAAGGAAAGAATGGGATGTCCTGTCAGAACTAAAGAAACTCAAGGTTCTAGCAATTGACTTTGAAAACTGCATGGAGGATAGTACGAAGGGGATGGTAGATGAGCTTTATCCTCCATCAGAAATTAAGGAGATGTATTTGAGACAGTACAACTATCCACAATTGCCACGACAGTTCACGCCTCAGAACCTAAAGAATTTGGCATATCTCCGGATCGAGGAAAGTCTCCTGAAAGGTATCAGCACGAAGACTCCTGGGACATCTTGGAACATCGAGCGTATATGCTTGAATGCGTTGCCAAAACTTGAAGAAGACTGGAACGAGTTGAGGAAAGAGATGCCTTTGCTGAAGTATGCAGAGGTAAATAACTGTGTCGGCGTAACAAAATATCATCCTCCTCAGTCGCAGAAGTAGAAATTTATCAGTAGAGATAAAATAGAAAACGCAACATATTCAGAAAAATTACTGTTGGTGGGTATAGGAAAAGGTGTAAAGCAGTAGGTTTGAGTCGCAGGAGAAATTGCAAAATTTGCAGCAGCTTTTCGGTTAACTTGTTTAGTTATTTTTGAAGTTATGTTAAGCTTGGTGAAGGTGTTGATGACAATTGGCTCCCATCTTGGAGGACATCCTGAGACAAGTGCATACTGGGAGGTGGGTGGGGCGTTTAGGTTGAGCCACCATCTGCATTGTTTCTTTGTTTATTCAGCTTTCTTGTGATTCCTTACGTCTAATCCACTCTTCATCTTGTTAAATTCAACCAACTAGAATTGAATTATAAGGGAAAACTATGCAGTAGTCTATCTATTTATTCAGATTCCAGTTTTATGCTGAAACATTACATCCCTATTTGTATGCACGCACCCTTAAAAGTTGGCCCATTAGGCACTAATTTTGGCAGAAAAATATCAATAATGAGCATCTTAAATAATCTATATTCCTAAAGATAATTCAATCAATAAAGTATTGGATATGAAATCAAACAACCCATTAAAATGAACGTTGGGAAGCACATGGTAGGTTTGCATAAACACCTCATTCTTTCTAAACGAATCCATATAAAGAATTTCCAATTTCCAGCAAAAATTATGCATCAAATATATCACCCAAAAATAATAATTCCAAAACAGTAGGTGAGACAGGCACCAAAAGCCAGCTGTCTCTCAAGCTCCACATGCATTCCCTCGCCACCCTGTCCTCTCTCTTTCTCCATATTTACCCTCCTCAAAAAGCTTCCATCTTTACTTATTTATTCTCTCCCATTCCTCTTTCTTTCATAGTACCCGCTTTCAGCCTCCAATTCTCTCTTCTTCAACTTTCACCAATTCACCTGAAAAGGGTATCAATTCAGTCTCTCGAGAAATGGAGGCAATCAAAATGAAGGTTTTTGCTGTGATGATGATGGTTTTGATGGCATTGCAAATGGCAGCAGCAGCTGAAGCACCTGCTCCTTCCCCAACATCTGATGCTACAGCTCTCTTTATTCCCACCTTCTTTGCCTCCTTGGTTGCTCTTGTTTTTGGCTTCTTCTTTTGAATCCTCCTGTAGCTACCTATCTTCCTACACTTATATATAAATTATCATGTAGCTTCGTCATTCTTTATCTACCCATTCATGGGTGTGAAGTAGAGCAAAAGAGGAACTGGCAGTGATTTGGGATTATTCAGTTTTTAATATAACGGTGTGTGTGATTTCATTTTGATGTGCATTTTGTATTATATTGACTTGTGCTATTTTTTTCTACCTTTAAATGATGTAACTTTTATTCATGATTGAGCTGCTCTCACCTTGTATTTGTGATTTGTTCTAGTAATAAAATTTGTGTTTGTTGTATTCATAAACCTTTTGCATTCATCCACCTCTGTATTGAATGCGGGAGCCTTCTCACCAAGTCTCTCATGCTCGCTTTCTTCTCTTTTTTTTTCTCATTATAATAATAAATTTTTTAACAGAAACAGAGATTATTGGTTTTGGGTATGGTGATGAGCTGTAACTTGGCAGATTCTTCCAAGGGGAAGTTGATTGAAAGTGATGAGTGAATTAGAAGCAAAGTGGAGTGGAGCTGCATAAGAAGAAATTTTGAAGCTCAAGTTTGCCAATATGGGCCTACCCATGTGAAATGAATTCACAAAAAAGAGTGGTTCCCCTGTCACTGTTTTTTTCCCTTTTTCCTTGAAAAAAAACCTGAATTAATAATATAGCTAAATATATGCTTTTCTAGTACGGCCTTCCGTAACAAATAAATAAATAAAATAATTTTATTTTTAATTTATTTTCATAAATTATAATTTAAAATTCAACCAGGACAAGGAAGAGAAAGAAATAAGGAAAGAAATGGTTGGCAAATAAACTGATGATGACAAGGCCTGGGATTATGGGTTTACTTCTAACAAACTGATACATGGCTGGGAGTTGAGTCAAGTTGTTGAATTGAAGAATTAGGCGACTAAAGCTGATGTGAAATAAGAAAACTTCCAACACTAACCTAAATTGAAGCATCACCTAAACGACAGAAAAAGGATCTAAACAACATCAGCCCGAGAATAACCAGAGTATTGACCCTATAATTATAAGAAAAACATCTCTTTTAAACCTCTTGAGTAATTAAATCCTGCTGTATGGCTGACTGGTTGAATCCTGAATAAGACCAACCTTCAATCTAGTAGCCATCTCACTGGCTACCAAGAAACTTAAACAAGTTCTGTTGAGGCTTTCAACATCGCCATGAAAAATACTCTGATCAATTTCAAGGTAAGGAGTCCAGCATAAATAGGCAAGTGAGACATGCACAACCCTCATAAACAGACTCATCTCGGGAGGACAAACGGAAAGGAGAAGAATGATTCGTTGGCACGGAGCAGGACAAAATTTATCGCCAACAAATTTTAATGAAAGAGCAAAAAAAAAAAAAAAAAACACTATCCAATACAACAAACTTCAAATCAAAACATGGTGGAGCATTCCAACAGAAACTATATCTCAAGAAACAAAGAGAATTGATAAGGATTCTACGGAAACTAATAAAAAGATTACAGAAGGTACTCAATGGCAATCATTAAGCCAGGCTAGATGGTAATCATGATTCTTGTCTACACTTCTTCTGCATCTTTGTCCTTTTTCTTCTTCTTCTTCTTCTTTTCACTTCTGTCAGCCTCGCCGTTTGCCTTTCCATCATCAAAGGTCACCGCCTCCTGAGCCTCTTTGTCTTTCTTCTTCTTCTTTTTCTTCTCAGACTTTTCTGTATCAGGTGAACCGACTTCACCTCTATCCTTACGCTCCTTTTTCTCTACCTTCTGGGTCTCTTTATCAACTACTGTTTCTGCTGCTTCACCGTCATTTTTACTCTTCTTTTTCTTTTTCTTTTTCTCCTTTCTCTCATCCTCACTTTCCTCAACAATAGTCTCTCCCTTGTTGTCTTCGTTTTCCACTTTAGATTTCTTAGCAGGAACATTTGCAGCAGGGCTATCAGAGCTTTCATCTTTACTCTTCCTCTTCTTTTTGTTTTTCTCCTTCTCCTCCATCACTTCTCCACCATCTTTCTTCTCTGCAGAAATCTCCTTGGTCTCAGTAGTTGTCTCCTTCGCAGCTGCATTGCTAGCAATGATAGCATCTCCTCCCATTGGTAGGGCTACCAAATTCCTCATCCACTCTTGAGAAGTATTCTCATTTGGCTTCCCATGCTTATCCAGCTTCCCCTCAGCAATCAACTTCTTCTTCATCGAAGCCTTTGGTCCAAGTCCCCACTTCCTCGGGTAAGTATCCCTATCCATAACCACCCTCTTAATCTTCGCCACAACACCATGATCGCAAGTTGCCATCACAGCAGTAGTCATTTCTGCAATGCCCAAAGCAATCGCCTCCCCCTTAGTGGTCATTAACACCACTTCCTCACCGACCTCAATATCATTCTCAAACCTCAAAAGACCTGGAATCATTAACTTAGCACCATAACAAATAGCGTTGACAGCAGAGTCCTTGACAACTAACCTCTTATAACTAGTCAAAAGAACCTCAAGTGGCATAATCACTCGCCTCAAATAACTCTCATCTCTATAATTGTCATAAACCCATTGAGCATCCATAACGTCATGCATAGTCACCATATTATCCTTCTCACCTGAGATACCAGACCGAACTCGTCTCAGTTCTTGCATATGACCACCAACACCAAGAAGCAAACCCAAATGAACACACATAGTCCTAACATAAGTACCAGCCTCGCAGGAAATCCAGAAAACAACTAAATGTCTATCTGGGTCATACTCTAGCAACTTAGATTCATAAATCGTTCTAATCCTGAGCTGTCTTTTAACAGCAGAGATCAAGGGGGGCCTTTGAAAAACAGCACCAGTAAGTGTTTCAAGAGCTCTAGCAACCTTAGCAACATCTGGCACCTTATCATGCAATCTAGCAATACAGACATATTCTTTACCAGCACCCTGTTGAGATTTAACAAGACGGGTAGCTCTATCAATACACACAATCAAATTACCTGTGACTTTCGGGTCTAGAGTGCCGCTGTGACCAGTCTTTTCAACTCGGAGAATACGTTTAATCCAGGCAACAACCTCATGGGAAGATGGGTTGGAGGGTTTATCGAGATTCATGATGCCATAACGAATGTATTCAGTAAGGGGGCGTTTCAAAGGGGAGAAACCAGAGGGAAGAGGAGTGTAGTGACCTGTACGGACATTGAGACGATCGTAGTTCTTCAAAAGGATGGGCCATTTCGAGGTGTCGAGTGGTGGAGTGAAGGATTGTGGCTTGATCAACGTCAAGTCATGCTGTTGATCAGCGTCTTGCTGGTCCATTTTGGAAAGAGAGGCGATCGGGAAGAAATCGGGAAAAGATGGTATATAATAGGTTTTTAAAGTTAGGGTTTTCAGGGTTTAAGGAGGAAGAGGACTACACAGAGGCACCAGAAGCAGAGGAAGTGGATAAAACTTTGGGCTGGGCTTCCTGGGCCGGATGGAATGGGCCTGGTAAATTGTTGTGCTAACAAACTAAACTTGTCGAGTTATTTTTTTATTCCCAAATTATCTACTTAATTTTGTCAAAGGAGTAGATTCCCATGGTCATCCTTGTTGATTACCGGACATGACCATGAATGATTCGAAAAGAGGCTTGGTCGACGGTTGATCGTGGTCGGGTCATGGTTTTGATGGATGCCATTTGCAGGTTTGTGGAATTTAGGGTTTTGGAAGAAGATTGAAGCGGTGGAGTAGTATGGGAAAAATTGAGCTGGGGTTGTCAGAAGTGATGGGTGGATCACCCGCACATTACACCGGGGGCTTTACATAAAATATGAAAATACATTTTTAAAAAGTTAATCTTAGAAGTACCCAGAATTCAAATCATTTCAAATTTCAAAATTGTTTAAAAAAACATGTGCATTAGATAGGAAGCAACGGTGGTCAAGTGACAGATGAGCAAGCTTAGACAACAATGTGGGCAAGAATCATAGCATGTGAGAGTAAGGTTTAGATGGTCCTACAGCGTGGAAAGAGAGAACATCCCTCCCATTATCATCTTCCCAAACATAAAACAATATGAAATTTTCAAACCCAAAAATAACCTCATTCTAATCATTTTTTTGTTCCGTTTTCCATTAATTATTATTACTATCATTATTTTTTCAGTTTCATCCTTGTTCTTTGTTATGCTCTCTTTCTTAATACAATTTGAAACAAAGATAATTTAAATTTAATTCGGGTTCAAGTACAAACTAAATTAGCGGGAAAAGATGGGGCTAATGGGTAATGGTAAAGAGGAGCCCAAAATATCCATCGGATTCCAAATTATCAATTCAAATCCAATTCATTACCTATCTTTGGTTTCCAATCAAGGGGAAACAAAACGTCTTTATATATAGCCCTAAAGTAGGACGAAACCAGACCTGTGAGCCAAATATCAGAGCGGAGAACAAGAGTGTGTGCAGGGCCAACTGTGGGAAAAAAAATGAGGGAAATCATAAGCATACACATTGGACAAGCTGGTATTCAAGTTGGAAATTCATGCTGGGAGCTTTACTGTTTGGAACATGACATCCAACCTGATGGCATGATGCCAAGGTTTGTTCTTCTTCTTCCTTCCCTTTTCTTGACGATGATTTATCTTTCGGCCACCCATTTCGCTGAAAATGAAATATGCCATCTTTTTGAAACCGAAGTAAGAAAAGTGCGATCTGTTGAAAACCCAAATGAAAAACTGTGATCTTTTCAAAACACATTTAAGAAAAGTGTGATCTGTTAAAAACCCATATGAATAAAATGCGATCTTTGAAAACCTATGGTAAAAATGTGATCTTTAACTTTTCTTTCGTTATAATCTATTATATTTATGCAATCTTTTGGTTTTTCTCGTTCCGGGGTCATATGTGGTTTGTAGTGAAGCTTTAAAACGGAGTTCTGATTAGATCTGTATATTTTTAACATTAACTACGAAAGGTAGAAACTGGCTGTGGAATTTTTTTTTACCATTGTTTTGGAAAGTTGGATCTTATAAATTTCCGATTTTCTAATTTATACAGATCTTTTAATGTATATTCGATAAGTAGGCTGTTTCTTAATTCCTCATGGATCTCTTGAAAGTAGCATATGATTCTTGTGTGCAGTTTGATCTGTTCCTTAGATTGGTCTTTTGAGATCTGTTCTGATGAATGGTGATGTTTTATGCAGTGACACTTCAGTAGGCGTTGCACATGATGCCTTCAATACCTTCTTCAGTGAGACTGGTTCTGGCAAACATGTGCCAAGGGCTGTTTTTGTCGACTTGGAACCATCAGTCATTGATGAAGTTAGGACTGGAGCTTACAGGCAACTTTTCCACCCCGAGCAGCTTATATCTGGAAAGGAAGATGCTGCTAATAATTTTGCAAGAGGACACTATACTGGTGAATAAATTCATTTCTTATTTTCTCAATATCATGTACATTGTACTTAGATCTCTTTTGTATTTTTTGCACTAAACTGATATTTTTGTGACCTGTAGTTGGTAAGGAAATTGTGGATCTCTGCCTAGATCGCGTGAGGAAATTGGCCGATAACTGTACTGGTTTACAGGGGTTTTTGGTGTTTAATGCTGTTGGTGGAGGAACTGGTTCTGGTCTGGGCTCTTTGTTGTTAGAACGCTTATCTGTGGATTATGGAAAGAAATCAAAGCTTGGGTTCACCATTTATCCTTCTCCTCAGGTACGTAAAATGCTCGATGAAAATTTCAATTGAAAGAAATATATAGGGAGAATTGTTGATGGTCTTCTGATTGCAGGTTTCAACTGCCGTTGTTGAGCCTTATAACAGTGTGCTTTCCACTCATTCCCTTCTTGAGCACACAGATGTGGCCGTGCTTCTGGACAATGAAGCTATATATGACATTTGTCGAAGGTCCCTAGACATTGAAAGGCCAACCTACACCAATTTGAATCGATTGATTTCACAAATCATATCATCTTTGACAACTTCATTGAGGTTTGATGGGGCCATTAACGTGGATATTACAGAGTTCCAGACTAATCTGGTTCCATACCCTCGTATCCACTTTATGCTTTCTTCATTTGCACCTGTCATCTCGGCTGAGAAGGCATACCATGAGCAGTTATCTGTCCCTGAGATCACAAATGCTGTTTTTGATCCTGCAAGCATGATGGCCAAGTGTGATCCTAGGCATGGTAAATACATGGCTTGTTGTTTGATGTACAGAGGAGATGTTGTTCCTAAGGATGTCAACGCTGCTGTTGCCACCATCAAAACTAAGAGGACTGTGCAGTTTGTCGACTGGTAAGCAAAATTGCATTCAGCTAACTAAAGAAATCTCTTCTGTTGATAAATTGGTGTTCTGGATATATTTTATTTTGTTGTGCAATTGCTTCGTGGTGTTGCTACACCGTCCCTGTTTACTTCTCACCTTAGAAGTTTGCACTGAAAACCCCAGGTGTCCAACCGGCTTCAAATGTGGTATCAATTATCAGCCCCCAGCAGTAGTGCCAGGAGGTGATCTGGCCAGGGTGCAGCGTGCTGTGTGCATGATCAGCAATAACACAGCAGTGGCTGAGGTGTTCTCTCGAATTGACCACAAATTTGATCTCATGTATGCCAAGAGAGCATTTGTTCACTGGTATGTAGGTGAAGGCATGGAAGAAGGGGAGTTTTCAGAAGCCCGTGAAGATCTGGCGGCCCTTGAGAAAGATTACGAGGAAGTTGGTGCTGAAGGTGGAGATGATGAAGAGGAAGGCGAAGACTATTGATATTTGTGCGGAGCTGCATTTGAAATTCTAGATTTATTGACATTTGCCTCATCATTCTCTTTTGTTTCCGTTATGATTTATGTGTAATGGATGTCCGGACTAGTATTTTGTCACAAAATGTTGAATCGTTTCTGTTGTGGTTGAACTTTTGTTTTGACGATGCTTGGAATGATGTTTAGAACAAAACAATTCGTTGGGATCTTCTTGAAAGAAATATCATGGTGCGTTTGCTATGATCAGTTTCAGCAAATCAACCGTTCTGTTTGGTATTATTAGAGCTGATACCATCATCTGTATATTGTTCGTGGCTTGTACGATCCAGCAAAAGCTTGATATAATTTTGGAACCAGACGGCTTGAAACATTGTTTCATGGAAGGAGGGTATTTTTAAAGTATTAACTTATGAGCTTGTTAGTATTTGATTCAAGATCAGCATATTCAATAGCCCTTGTTTTAAAGGCAAAACATATTTTATTGGCATCAAGTCACTTTTCCATTGTATTTTAAATAATCCTTGGACTTTAATGTATATTAAGGACTTTCTGATAGAATACTCCAGATTGATAACGGCTGAATTTGTCATCCACTTGAGAATTTGAAATTTCTCTAAGTCGTGTAATAAAGTAGAAAAGCAAAAATGACAACACCTGAGCCCACTTGTAAGAGCGCTTTCTTTCGGCTGCTGGGTGTTTTTTAGGCTATGTAAAAGTTGCGCTTGCTCCATTTCACTTGCAGTTTACATAGGCTTATGCATCTTTAAGCTGCACTTACTCAAACATATCGACAACCTCTACATGATTTCTCTATGTTTCCACGAAAACTCGGACCAAATGCTTCAAGCTCAAACCCCTCTTGTTATTTCTTGTCATTGACAAACTTGCTATTATTGCTGCTATTGTAAAGTCTTGCCTTTTTCATTCATTTAGTCATTGTTTCAGATATGGCACCATTTCAGTACTCACTAACGGTGATTCAAATGCATGTATAGCACAATTAACACGAGTCCTCAGAAGTGACAAAATAAAAACTAAAGGACCACTTAAAAAACAATGGAAAAATTAAGGATTTGATGTCAAAAAACCGCAAAGTCTAGGGAGCTGAGAATACGTTTTTTAGGGTGGCAAGTATTTCAACATTCAACATTCAACATGCAATTTCTCTCTTTTTATCTGCTTACACGAGAGATTGTAAAACCAAACTTCCCTTATACAACAAGCTATATATTTAAGTTGCTACTTACGCCTCCTACCTTATTGTATCAAACAATTTTAGCAAATGACTCTAGTTCTATTATTGATTCATGCATAACATATCTCTTCTCTCCCTTACATTACTACATGAAGAGAATCAACTGGTGCAAAACAGTTGACTCAAAGATGGACAATCCCAAAGAACATCACTTGGATCATAAGAATTCCCAGTGCATTCGTTTGCTCCACTCATCGCGTATAATGATGCTGATATCTGTCTTTCTATCTTCATGCGTTCTATTTCAGCTATTGGTAACTCGTGATCAGCTGCATCAGGCAGCACTCCAACATTCTTTGGCAACTCCAGCCCTTCTTGAATCGATGGAAGCTGATCAAACCCAGCAGGAACTGACCACGAAGAGTAATAAAGTTGAGAAGAACTCGGTTCAAGTGCCCCAGAACAGCCACTCACGTCTGGTCGATATACATCATCTAACATCTGATGATTTTCTAATCCGGCATCGATGCATGGTAATGAATCAAACAAGCTGGCATCGGAAGATAGAAGACAGGCATTGCTGGTCGCTGATACAAAAGCATCATTGGTAATGATATTACTTGGAGCAGTCCTAGCCATATTACTTGCTCTGAAGGGAGATTTGGAGGTGGTACTGGTATACATAGGAGAGTTCTGTTTGAGGGTCTTTTTGTGGTTAAGGAGGTTTCTGACTTTGATAGAGATAGGAGAGTCGGTAGGAAGATGAGTGGTGAAGTTGGTCCGAGTGTTGGAACCACGGAGCAAGCAAGCAGCCTCGTCGTAAGCTCGAGCAGCTTGCTCAGCAGTTTCAAAAGTTCCAAGCCACATCCGTATCTTGTGAGTGGTGTCTTTGATCTCCGCCACCCATTTGCCAGAAGGCCGTTGTCTAACCCCAACAAATTTGGTTTTGGTTCGGTGGAAGCTAATTTGTTTGTTGGGAGAGACTCCTTTAGGGTGCTGGCGCTCCATCTTGGTCGCGGGGGGGAAGTGGGTGAAAATAGAAGACGAGGATTGCTCTATATAAATAATGGGAAGACAAGAATTTGGGAAGCAAGTTAGTGGGACGCCTCGTATTGTAATTGTTGTCAGGAATCATGAAGAAAAATAATTCATAAAGAGGGAACATATAGAAGTAGGAGACATGGAAGGCATATAGAGAAATAAGAAAAAGCATAAGAAACAAGAGTCAAAAGGGTAGAATTGCGGGTGGGAGTTGTTGTCCTCTACTTTGAGATGGGTCAAATGCCAAAATCGTGACGCCCACCAACGCAACACACTTGGAGACCTCGCCATGTTCCCCCTTCTAATCTATTCACCTTCTCGCATAATAATATGACATAACTGTAAAATCTTAAAAAGGATTAATTCATTTTAAAACACTAACCAGGACTTAACTTCCAAGGTAATCCGAATTATCCGAAAACAAATGCATTCTATATTTGTGGATTTTGAAACCAAGGATTGTTGAAATTACATTTTAACTTGATTACATAATATCTCACTACTAATACCACTATGGTTATTAATCAATATAAGAATCAACTCATAAGTACTATTTTTGCAATTTGTCAAGATCAACTAATTGGGATTTTGTTCCACAGTTAACTATATTTTCATTGAATTATATAATCTGAATTATGGTATATTTATTTGTTTGAATTAGACCCACATCCTATGTAAATGCTATGCATAAATTAAAATCATAATATTAGATATTATTAGCTTGTAAGAAGATTGTAATGTTGAAGACAAAACGAATTTTTGGTAGTAGGACGTTATTCCACGACTATATATATATATGATGTTTGTAATATGTAGGTGTGCCTTATGTTGTGGGATAGCTTGCCTGCAAGGGAGGGTTCCCCCTGCAGAAAGAAAAGAAGTGAAACTATAGTAATTTATTCCTGAAGTGTTGGAAACCATTTGTAAGACAATTCTCAATAAAAAGAACAGAACCTGATGCTTGTTTTCAAGGATTCCTTGTATCTCCTTTTACTGGTGGTATATAATATGCATACGGTAAATGTCATGAACCAAGTAATCTATATATTCTTTTATCTATATAAAATATATTGTTAACGATGAAGATGACGACCAGATCATTGTCATCAGTAGTAGTACAAGTTTCAGTTTTTGAAGGCAAAATGAGCTTCAACGATGACGAACAGATTATTACCCCTCCCGACTCAGGTTTATGCTTTCATTTCTTCATTACTGATAACAGTAGACGGAGATTGCATGAATGCATGCATGCATGCATGCATTTTACGGTGCAGTCATCAAATTATTTGTATAGATAGATATCCTGTTTTGCCATATATATACCTCAACTTACAGCGCTTCTACTCGTCAATATTACCAAGACTGAGAAGTTCTGTTGAATGCGTTTTTAATTATTTTTCTTGTCTGTTGGATTGAAACGGCAGGTTCGATTCCAACCCCCGTCGTATCGGGAAGAGTACAGCTGATAAGTAGATACAAAAATATTGCACCACTAGTAGAAAGCAAACTCAAGGTGATGCTGGAACTCACTGGGGGAGATTCCAGAAATGACAGGCCTGGGTTGGATCTTGTGGCGGTGTTAGATGTTAGTGGAAGCATGGAAGGAGAGAAGTTAAAAAAACTGAAAATCGCCATGTTGTTTGTCATCAAGAAACTTAGCCCTATCGATCGCTTCTGCCTTGTGAAATTCTCCACCGAAGCGAAAAGGTTGTGCCCCTTGCGCCAGATAACTGAAACTTCTCAAACAGAACTTGAAAATCTGATCAATGGTCTAAGCCACGAAAATGAAACCAACATTACTGCTGGCCTGCAAACCGGCTTAAAAGTGCTCAAAGATCGTAGCCTGAGCAGTGGGCGTGTGGTTGGCATCATGCTTATGTCCGACGGTGACCAGAACAGAGGTGGTGACGCTGCCCAGGTTTCGGTAGGCAAAGTGCCCGTGTACACATTCGGTTTTGGCGTAGATCAAAAACCAATGGTAAGTTGAATACGCATGGAACTAAGCTTGTTCTTTTTTGTTTAATTTTATGGTTCCAGAGAAAAAGAAATAGTTGATAATTCTGTAATATATATTTACGATATAAGAGAAAAGTTGAATGATTGTAAATAAGGAAAAATGATTTTCAAATGTGTGTGTGTGTGTGTGTGTGTGTGTGTAGACGCTCAAGGCTATCGCGGATAATAGCATGGGAGGAACGTTCTCAGATGTTCAAAGCACGAAAAACTTGAGTAAAGCTTTTTCAATGTGTTTGGCTGGGCTTCTGACTGTGGTTGTTCAGGATCTGAGCCTCACCGTTACACCGATAAAAACCGAATCCACTATACAACAGGTTTCTGCTGGGAGCTATCCACAATTCAAGGATGACGCTGCTGGCTCTGTAACCATTACCTTCGGCGATCTTTACAGCAAAGAAGCGCGCAAGGTCCTTGTCGACCTTCTTCTCCCTGCTATTAGCAGTAAGCGTCAAAGTCGTATTCTTGGGATTGTTTACTCGTATAGGTGCTGAATCTCAACGTTTTGTATTGAATAAATAAACATTAAGTATAAATTTTGTTCCTGAATGTCATGGGAATTGTATTGCATGCATACGCAGCATTCGTGGGAAATTGTTCACGTCCAGTCCTGTAACCCTGACCATAAGCCGCATCGCAAGTAGCGCAGGACAGGAGGAGAGGCCAGAGGTGATAATGGAAGAGACACGTCTCCGGACTGCGGGAAAGATGAAGGAAGCAAGACTCACAGCCAATGACAATCTCAATAATGCTAAGCAGAAGCTCCAGGAAGCCCAAAGGTTGTTGGAGGATGAGGATAAAGACTATGTTAACCCGATACTAGACATGCTCAAGTCGGAACTGCAACAACTGGAGAAATTTATGGATTCAGAACAAAACTACAAAGAGAGAGGGCTTCCTTTCGCACTTTCCTCAGAGACTTCCCATGATCGCCAAAGATTCGCAGCAAGGGGTGATGGAAAAATCCTTCCAATATATGCAACTCCGCGCATGGAAAACTACGAGGAGGAAGCCAAGTTGTTTGAGGAGGATCCCAGCATGCCGGTGGCACGAGTGGATGAAGAGCAACTACAGCCTGCGGTGGAGGAGGATGTAATGAAACAAAGAAGAACAACGCCTTCTCCTCCTGAGGATGGATGTGTCAGATTCTGCATTCAATCTCTCAAATCCATTCTGAAAAGAACAATGAAGCGTTTGTGCACTTGCCCATCTTTAACATGTATTGTGAATATCCACTGTGTATCCTGCTTCTGCACTCTCAAACATTCAGCTTAACCCTGTGCCTGCTTTCTACCGCTTCCAACCAAAAATCAATCATATTTAAGTATTATCTTATCCAACAATGATAAATTATATGTTCAAACTCCATTTTAGTATGATAACTAAAAATGGCAATGCTATATTTATAATAATTTGTATGCATTAATTAATTATTTAGCTTTCGTGTAATGATTTGCTGAAACTTGTTTATGCAAAACAATTAGTTATTCGAGACGTTTATGGTTTTATTGTGGTTGGTTCATAAATTATGATCTTGAGGATTGGAAGAAATTATTTTCAAGTAGGGAGCTGTCGATAGCATTCCAGGGAAATTTCCGCCTTTCAACTGAAACACAAAAAGTTTGCAGGCACCCAAGAACAATTCATAGCTTCATAAAAATGTTCGAAAAGGACAATAAAAAAAAAAAGTACCCATGGATCTGCACTTATTGGAGCATTAAAACCAAAGCATACATGTAAGGCAACCAAGCCTTGCCATTAAGATCAACAAGCAATCAGCAACATCTTCGGGGGATGCATAAGTGGCCTGTCATATGCCAGCTTTCACCTCCATCAGGATAAGCATAAGGGCATGCCGGTGTGTAGGAATCGTTTAAAAGCAGGTTCCATTTCGCATTCGGGTCATCGGTTGAGAACATGGTCCAAGTAGGAGTAGAATTCTCATATCGACTGTGTGTGATGCGTTTGAATTCTTTCACATCTTTGTTCTTGTTTATGTCATCCGGGTCAATATCAACTGTGAAGATATCTCCATAAGGCCTAACAGAGTGAATGAAAAGAGGCAAAGAAATCGGATCTGTAGTGACTGCAGCAAGATCCGCAGTCACAGCAATGGTCTTCCCGTCAGGACTAAAGAAGGGATGGTTGACATGACCTGCCAGATCATTTCCACTTCTTATCACCCTTACCACCACCGATGGATCGCTTGCTTTCACCAAATACACTGCATAGTATCCTGGGTCGAGACCATTATCAGTTTCTGGTGCTCCTTGAGGTTTATCACGTGTTGACGAGAAGACTATCCAATCTCCTCTGGGAGACCATTGGCAGTGTGTATCAACCCAAGGTCCATCTGTTAGCCTTGTAATTTGGCCATCCCCATATTCCCCTACTGTTGCATCTTCCATTATGTATAGATTCTTGTATTTCTTATCCCCTCCGTCCCTTGTAGATCGAAAGACCAGTCTCGTACCTGTTGAAATTTAATGTCATTTGTATAAATATCGGAAACTTGTAATATAATAAACGATCAGTCCATCACCTATTGTGGTTGACCAACTACAATTCAGCTACTTACCCTCTGGATTGGTGGAGGGGAAGGCGTTATTGAAGGACCCTTTTGTTAGCTGCCGGCGCTGCCGTGCACCACTTGACACATTGGGGATGGCACAGATTTGCAATGGTTTTCCAGCATTGAACGACGGTCCCATGCATACATACAGCGTGTCCTTATCTGGATTTTGGTTCCATACTGGTGAGAAGATACTGTCCGGGCCTCTGGTCTACACACAAAAATTTCACCATCGGCATCAGCTATCTATCCCCCTATTAAAACCGCAAGATCTCCACATATATCATGAAACTTTTCTTAAATCCTCCAAGTTTACTATCTCATTTCTACTGATAATTATAATAACATAAAATATACATAACTGAAGTATCAGTGAATGAAAACATGGATTTGGCACAATTCTAAGATAGACTAGCAACAGGAAGTATATCTCCAGCACTAACTAGTGAAGAACATAGCATAGACGGACTCAATAAAACAACATAAAGTTAATTTCCGATGGAATGTAGCAGAGCAATATCGAACAAGAGAGGAATATAAATTTCAGATTTATGTTGTTATATACATACCTCGAAGACAATGCGCAAGCCTTTGCTATCGGCAATCCAGACTGCTTTGAACTCATTGTCAACGAAGGCAAGCTTGGAGCCATCCTTGGAAAATGTAGGAAACACGCCAGACACCCTGAACACTCCTACACCATTATGTGGAGACTCCAGCTTGTGGAAATTTCTTTCTATGTCGTTTTCACCCTGCCAAAGTCACAATTTTAACTTATACGTGAATAATTAAGCGTCATTGATCTTCCATACATAGTAACAAGTAAAAGAAATTGAATTTACAGATTTCCTTCGATCATCAGTGCGTACCATGAGAAGGTCGCTTTTGCAACGATGGTAACCTATGTGATTGCCGCCATCTATCACAAAGGGGTTGAAGTGATCAGCCTTTGGTCTGGTTTTTTGAGTGATTTGTACGGGTTCTTCTTTCCCAGTTGAATCGAAAATCTCGATATGGCGATACTGTGCTTCTACACGAATATCACTGAACTTTGATTTCTGACGGATGGTTGCCACTGCGACTTTGGTGTCATTGATAGCTGCCGGAGTCACCACATCAATACCGTCTGGAGTCACACGGGCGGTCTCAGCGGTTCTAATATCGGTTCGAAACACAGCCCAATATTCCCCAACCTTCCGATGAAAAAATATAACATTCTCACTTCCCCATGTTGGCCACCCGCCATTTTTAACAATTCTCTTGCGGCCCAAGGGTGGTTTCTCCACGTTCATCACATAGATGTCGGTCTGCAGATCTTCGATCTCCCCATTCCAACCTTTTCCCTGAAATGAAGCCACCGCTATCTGCTTTCCAGATGGTGATATTGAGGGGCTCAAATCACTTGCTCCTATAGATATAGAATAAGGACAATAAAACTAATTCGCAACATTCATTTCATATATGATGGCATATCGTAAATAAGTAATGAACATGGTGACAGCACCTGATGGGGTTAGGCGGTCAGTTTTTGCGGTCCTGAGATTGGTTTTGTAAACAGCAGTCCATGGCTGACGACGGTCTTTGACCTCGTCTTTGGTGGTGACATAGACGAGAGAATGGTCGATAGTACGACTGCCGACCTTATAACCGCCGGCAATACAACCACTGTCTTCCATGCGAACGCCACTGAAGGTGGCATATACATCAGCGAAACTGAAAACTTTGACAGTGGGGGGGCTGTCGTTGAAGCGGAGAGCTAAGTTAAGCGTCTCAAGGTTGTCTCTTTCAGAGACAAAAACCAAGCCAGAGAGACGACCAGAATCAACATCAGCTTCATTGGCTTCGGAAGCCAATTTGGGGCGCTTAATGATAGTCTTGAGTGCTTGAGGAGGAATGACTTGGCAGTTGTAGTTGTAGGACAATCCGTCAGTCAAATGAAGCTCATCGTGCCTGGAAGCTGGTGGAACTGAGGAGGAGAATATGTCCAGAGGCACTGGCGGCCTATAGGTTGCAAAGAAGGCAATGCTTCCCCTTTTCTCTCCCATTTACTGCTATTTGCTTTTCAATTACAGTTCTTGTGACAATTTGAAGTGCAGCTATGCCAACACTCTGGATTGCATATATAATAATTACCTTCATTCAGCTTTGGCTTTCGCTTTGGTTCTTAAACCGTCGGTTCGCTTTGTCTTTTATTTACAAAAACACCAAGAGTCAAATGTGAATGCGTTTACTTTAGAAACAGAATCTTTGGTTTATGATTCTGGTTTCGGTTCAAGGTGCCACTCAAGGTTACGTTTTGGGGAAGTAAAATGCGTTGCTGCGGAGGTTCAAGCCTGGTGGACTTGGATTTCATTTTAAATTAGTAAATGATTTTACAAACACTAAAATCACTTTTATAATTAAATTTATTTATTAATCGAAAAGCTCATATAATATCTATAAATATATATATAGAAATGAATATTCATTGAATTTTAGATATTATATTGTATAAATTCATGTATACTTTATATTGAAATACATTATTTAGTAATTATAGTGTTATATGAATTGAACTTTAATCCTATTAAGAAATGATTCAATCTAGACCATAAGTTATTAAATGAAATCTAAAAATAATTTTTTTATATATTAAATTTTAAATAACATAATAAATTATATTAAAAAATATAAATCAAATATTGAAAATAAATAATTAAAATTTAACTTTAAATTAAAAAATAATTATTACATAATTCAATATCAACCATTTATTTTCTATCGGTAATATATATTTGTTAACCATAACGAGATGCTAAAAATGTAAGGGTTGTTGGTTGTTCGTCACTAATTACTAAAACCATCGCTAAAAAAAAGATGTAGTTTTTGACGACGGTCATAAAGACGGTAAAATCTAGTAATAAGTTAGCATGAGCAAGATGTAAAAAGTTGGTTGGTGGTTAAAGCTCATAATGATCCACAGCATACACCTCCCATAATTACGAGAGTAGCTTTGTAATAAATACCAACAACTATTTCTATCATATTCACTGTCACGTAATTTCATAAATCTTTTCAATATTGAATAATTTTTAATTTTTATCCTTTATCAATATTCTTTTTACTTTGTAGAAATTTTCTTTGAAATCTTTAAATTTATATTATTTTAATATATATTTTTTTTATAAGATTTAGGAAATTTAGTAAAAAATATGAGAAATACTATGAACCGGATTCATCACTTAGGATTATGGATCAATTAATAATATAATGATATGTGTCAATTTTTATTAAATATGAAGTATTTTTTGATTATATATTGATTGTATATAATTATCATTAATTATTAATATATAAATAACACTCAATTAATATTTCATATTTAATAAAAAATGATATGTATCATTATATGATTAGTGAGTCTATAATCCTACATGATGAACCTAGTTTACCCAAGAATTTTTCAAAAAAGTATGTTCTCTATTTAAAAAAACAAAAATGCATTTAACTTTTCATTTCAAATTTTTAATATTTTTTTAACGAAAAAATTGAGTATGTTGAAATAATTTTTAGAAAAACATTAATATAAATTATAATATGGAAAAGCTAACTCTGGCCAATTGTAATATATAATTAATAGATTTATCAATATTGTCGATAAAAGTTGCCTATGGTGACAGCTTACAATAAGGTGTCACTAATTTCAACATGGGCAAGAATTTAGGCAGGAATAGAGAGGGTTTGTTTTAAAAAAAAACTTATTAAAATCTAAAATAATTAGACCTATTCTTTTATCTTCTAGGAAATATGCCATTTTGAGCATTAAAGGTGGTCCACCTAAAACAACCATATATGTCATCTTCCTCCATTATTGCTATTTTAAATTACTGAATTAAAATATATATATGTATATTTTTTTATTAATTATATATTTGGAAAAATAGCTTGAAATATAAACCATAATTATAGAAATAAGGTAATATCCCGATGAGTCCCTGCGGGTAAAGTCTCACCTGCAACACAGCTAATATTATAAATTAAATTATCAATGCGAACCTGCAACTACAGTGCATCTAATATGAATGCTGGATTATCTTATTAAAACGACAAAAGAGAGAGCGTATTAAATGGGCGTAGAAATGCTACATTACGGAGAAAACGCCAAATTAACCAAACAATGAGTATGTATTATTATTATATCGGGTAAATTGGACCATCACTCATTATTCCCCCTTATCCATTGTTTCCATTTAGATAATAATATTAATATAATAAACTAGCTCCATAATTACGCCACGTTTTTCCCAAGCCCCTTCATCTATCTCCATGATTCCCGGTAATTATTGCATACAACATGTTTCTCGTCAGCTTTGGAAAACTATTCCACTAAATTAATTAATTCCTCTAAATTTTTAAAAATTAATTAATTTTATTTAAAAATTTTAAGTTTAAATTTATTATTTCTATTATATTCATATTATTAATTATTTTTTCAATTTTTAAGACACTTTAACATATTAATTATCACATTAAAATAATATAATTGAAAAATATATGTCTATTAATTTAATTTAAGATAAAGGAAGTAAAATTGTCAACTTGACAGCAAATCACCCTAATTATTAAATAAAAATTAAGTTTGAAAAATGTGGGATTTCTAATTTAGTCTCATTTTGAGTTCCTGGATACAATAATTCAGAATCTTATTTAAAATTTAAAAATATTTTTATTTATTTATTTATTTATCTACATTTTATTGAATTTATTTAAAAAAATTTCATTATGAAATGGAAGGATGTTATTTAAAATTTTAAAAATATTATAATTTTAAGATAAGATGAAGGGAATAATGGGCGTACGTGAAGGGGGAAGGAGGTGGGAAAGATGCATGCGATAGATGGGGAGGGTCATCAACATCATATCCACGTGACGAGCATGAGCAATTTTCCTTGGTGAGTTTCGGTTGTCTCCATAAATGAAAGGGGCCCCCACCTCATTGATTGTTACGGAACACGATAGGCTGATGACAGCATTATAATAGTCATACACTGCAATGACTGACTCTCCATAGTAATGACATGCGATTCATTTCCTGAATTTTTAATATAGAAAAAGGGAAATGGCTCTGTTCGGGATTGGAGGGTGAAAGAGTTAATTAGAAACAGTTGGTATTTGTACGGATTCTCTTTAAATATTACTAATAAATCGCATTCGGATGGGGTGGTGCCATTCATTTAATGCGATCATAAATGTCAATACCCAAATAATACCAATTTTTATTAGTTTTTTCCTAAAACATATATAAATAAACTGTACCCATATCAACTTATTTTTAGTTTTTAATTTAAAATATATTATATTAAAATTCATTCTAGAACATGCCACTTTTTACGGATTCTTTTTTCCCCACGTCAACAATTTTACAGGAAATTTCATTTGTCAATTCTATATTTTTCTCTACTTTAAGGATAATGCTTACCCGCATGGGTGTAGTCCAGTTGGTACTCAGATGTGGTGTTGGTGTCAAGAAGCCACGGTTTGAGTCTTGGCAGCCGCAGTGTGGGAGTTATGCCTCTAGGTGGGCTCCTTGTGGGCACCAAGATATGGGCTCCCGTCTAGGAGGCCGCTGGATACCATGATTTACCTCTCTCACGATACTCGTCGGGTCAGGCGGTGGGAGCCCTGGGGTGAGGGAATCACCTTTTAGTGCCAAGGATAATGCTTCATTTTAATTTTTTATTTTAAAATTATTATTATTAATAAATATTTATTCATGCAATAAATATTTATTCAACTCTAACAATAAAATATACTTTAGAAAACTATTTATCTGACGGATTGGACGTGAGACACCGTGTTAGGGTTTTTGTCCAAACGATGTTCTTGTTTTTGGACGTGAGACACGCGTTAGTAACAAGTTGATAAAGTAATTTGATTCTCTGTGATTTTACATATTGGTTACAACAAAGTTGTTAATATGATGATGATCCATCACCTCATTATAAAAAGATGTTTGTCTTTCCTTTTGGTGATTCGGATATGGTCAAGAAGTCGCTGGTAATTTTAATGAATTAGCAACGGAATTTTATTTCTCGTCGTTATATTACATGCAGCCAAAAAGCATATTATTAGCAACACATGCGATTTCCGTTGCTAAATGCTGTGGCTTCTGAGTGTCGTCGCCAACCACGTGTTAAATTAATTAGCGACAAACGTGGATGCCAAGGCATCAGCAACCTTGAAGGGTTAGCTGAGTCGTCTCTCGGAAAGTCAAGAGGAGGCCAAATTGATCCTATCGATGATAGTTCACATTCACTGTTAATGAGATGAGCACGACAAAACCAAAGACTCTCATTAGTCTTCTTTTCAATTTTTATTTGAAAATTTTGTTAAATATAATAGTATATAATTTATAGAATTAAATATTGTATTATTATTTTTGGATTCGATAATTTAATCAAATTATCTTTTAGTAGAAGAAAAAAAAGAAGAAGTCCGTATACCTCCCCCTTGGGTGCATATATTAAAGGAGTTTTTGAAGCCTGTAAAACTATAACTTGGCAAACAGTCATAGCATTGTTATTGTGCAGCGGTTTTCCAAGCAAATATGACCTTCAACGATGACGAGCCCATTGTCACCCCACAAGACTCAGGTTCATAATCTCTTCCTCCATTCCGGATTTCATGGCCATTTCTTTGTTTAGTTTCTCCATAACTTGTTGGATTTATGTTTGTGATGGGATATATGGATTTCAGGGCCAAAACCAACGCCAATTGTACCTGGAAGAGTGCAGCTCACAAGCAAAAACAACAGTACCGCACCACTCGAGGAAAGCAAACTCAAGGTGATGCTTGAGCTCACTGGCGGAGATTCCAGCAATGACAGGCCTGGCTTGGATCTTGTGGCGGTGTTAGATGTTAGTGGAAGCATGGAGGGAGAGAAGCTGGATAAAGTGAAACTTGCCATGCTATTTGTTATCAAGAAACTTAGCTCCATCGATCGATTGTCCATCGTCACATTCGCCGCCGACGCCAAGAGGTTGTGCCCCTTGCGCCAGATAACTGATACCTCTCAGCCAGGCATTGAAAAGCTGATCAATGATCTAGTTGCTGACGGTGCAACCAACATCACTGACGGCCTCCGAACTGGCTTAAATGTGCTCAATAACCGTAAACTTAAAAATGGGCGTGTCGTGGGTATCATGCTTATGTCCGACGGTGAGCAGAACCGAGGAGGTGATGCCGCCCAGGTTCCAGTCGGCGATGTACCCGTTCACACATTCGGTTTTGGCTTGAACCATGACCCAAGAGTACGTAGAAAACCATTCAATTTATTGAATATGCTTTGTCAAATTTCTAACTCAAATTTGGTGATCTATATACGACATAGGTGCTCAAGGCCATCGCAGATAATAGCATAGGAGGAACATTCTCAGATGTTCAAAACACGGATAACTTGAGCAAAGCTTTTTCAATGTGTTTGGCTGGGCTTCTGACAGTGGTTGTTCAAGACCTAAAGCTGACTGTGAAAGGTATTGATTTCGAATCAACAATAGAGCAAGTTTCAGCTGGAAGCTATACACAAACCAAGGATGCTGCTGATGACTCTGTAACTATCACCTTTGGAGATCTATACAGCAAAGAGGTGCGCAAGATCATTGTCGACCTTCTTCTCCCTGAGGTTCCCAGGGACCGTGGCTCAGATGTACTCGAGATCTCTTACTCATATAGGTACTATAATCCGAAACATTTCACCCTAAATTATAATAATGATTATAGCTTTTATGGTAGTTGAATCGATGAATATCATATTGATGGTATATGCAGGACTGGTGGAAAACTGTTTGAGGCCCCTCCTGCAACTCTAACTGTACGCCGGACTGGACAATCCGTAGAACAAGAAGAAAGACCGGAGGTGATTACTGAGGAGACCCGTGTCCGGACTGCAAGAATGATTAAAGAGGCAAGAGTCATGGCTGACGATAAGAATCTGGAGAACGCTCGTGACAAATTGGTAGAAGCCCAGAACGGGTTGGAGGATGTGATTGAAGAGTCTAATCCTTTAGTTGAAATGATGAAGAAAGAGCTGCAAGAGCTGTTGAAATTGATGAACTCGCAAGAAATCTATGAAAAGCAAGGGCGTCCCTTCGCACTCTCCTCTGAGACTTCCCATGACCGCCAGCGTTTTGCCGCCAGAGGTGATCTCGATAGCCTGCGGCTATTTTCCACTCCGCGTATGGACAAATACCTTGAGCAAGCCAAGAAGTTTGACGAGGATCCAAGCCAGCCACTGCCCTCAGTTGATGAGGATGTCAAGGAAGAAATCGCTGCCAATCCTCTTGCCCCCATTTCTGGAGCTCTTACCTTTTATATTCAGGCAGCAATTCAAGCTCTCCAATCCATTGAAAAAATAATCAGCAAGGGTGTCTGATTACTTTGTCATCATTTCCTCTGCATTTCCTCCTGTGTTTCAATAATTTGTATCACTCAGTATCCTGTTATCGGCAAGCCATTTGGTGCTATGTATGAGCTTTGGTTTGTGCAAGTTCCCCTGTTTATCAATAATAAAATCTCAGTGTCTGTTTTGGCTAATCTACAGCTGATTGTTTCTTCTCTTCTTTTTGCTCAAATTCTAATTGCTTAATGACCGTATACTCATTACCCATCAATCTTCATAAAATTTCTAACCAAACCCCTGCATATAACAGACCTTACAACCAGCAATTTCTGCACTTATAGCTGTTGCCAACTTGGTACTCTCTATGCTAAGGCAATATGTCTGTGATGTTCCATTATTTTGAGGCACTGGAGATTACTTTATGGCTACTTTGATGACGACTGATGATTTTAAAGGATAGAAATAATGTACCCATCCAAGAGCAATGCATAAGCTTCATTTTGAAAATAACAAAACCATGTACAAGAAACTATTTGGTTGCCATTGCTACCTTTGTTGGAGAATAAAACGGAACTAGGCAGGCCATGCAGACGGAGCAGAGGAGCAAATTAGCAACATCTTCTGGGAATGCAAAGGTGGCTTGTCATATGCCAACTTTGACCTCCATCAGGATACGCATGAGGGCATGCTGGTGTGTAGGCGTCCTTCAAAAGCAAGTTCCATTTTGGATCGATATAGGTGCTCACGGCCGTCGCAGATAGAACCATGGGAGGAACCTTCTCAGATATTCAAAATACAGATAACTTGAGCAAAGCTTTTTCAATGTGTTTGGCTGGGCTTCTGACAGTGGTTGTTCAGGACCTAAAGCTGACGGTGAAAGATGTTGATTTCGAATCAACAATAGAGCAAGTTTCTGCTGGAAACTATCCACAAACCAAGGATGCTGCTGCTGACTCTGTAACTCCCAGGGACCGCGGCCCAGATGTAGTCGAGATCTCTTACTCATATAGGTACTATATGTTGGAGCGGAGCTGGCCCTGATCCAAGAGCAAAGAGTGTTGGACCGGACTTGCAGAGCCGGGTTGGATTGGGAGGCGGGCTGCAACTACACATGAGTGGGGCGGGCCAGGATAAATAAGCCTCCGTCTACTAAAATGCTGGCTTCTTAACTTATAAACATCCCTTTTTCCTCCTCCTTTGCAGCCTCCTCTTCTTCGTCCTTCTTTTCTCCAACACTATAATCCGAAACATTTCACCCCAAATTATGATGATGATTATAGCTTTTAGGGTAGTTGAATCGATGAATATCATATTGACGGCATATGCAGGACTGGTGGAAAACTGTTTGAGGTCCCTTCTGCAACTCTAACTGTACGCCGGACTGGACAAGAAGAAAGACCGGAGGTGATTACTGAAGAGACCCGTGTCTAGACTGCAAGAATGATTAAAGAGGCAAGAGTGGCTGACGATAAGAATCTGGAGAACGCTCGTGACAAACTGGTAGAAGCCCAGAACGCGTTGGAGGATGTGATTGAAGAGTCTAATCCTTTAGTTGAAATGATGAAGAAAGAGCTGCAAATTGATGAACTCGCAGGAAATCTATGAAAAGTAAGGGCGTCCCTTCGCACTCTCCTCTGAGACTTCCCATGACCGCCGGTGTTTTTCCGCCAGAGGTGATCTCGATAGCTTGCGGCTATTTTCCACTCCGCGTATGGACAAATACCTTGAGCAAGCCAAGAAGTTTGACGAGGATCCCAGCCAACCGCCGCCCTCAGTTGATGAGGATGTCAAGGAAGAAATCGCTGCCAATCCTCTTGCTCCCATTTCTGGAGCTCTTACCTTTTGTATTAAGGCAGCAATTCAAGCTCTCCAATCCATTGAAAAAATAATCAGCAAGGGTGTCTGATTACTTGGCCATCATTTCCTCTGCATTTTCCTCCTGTATTTCAATAATCTATATCACTCAGTATACTGTGCATATAACAGACCTTATAACCAGCAATTTCTGCACTTATAGCTGTTGCAAACTTGCTCCTCTCTATGCTAAGGCAATATGTCTGTGATGTTTCATTATTTTGGCGCACTGGAGATTACTTTATGGCCACTATAACGACGACTGATGATTTTAAAGGATAGAACTAACGTACCCACCCAAGAGCAATGCATAAGTTCATTTTGAAAATAACAAAATCATGTACAGGAAACTATTTGGTTGTCATTGCTCTACATTTATTGGAGAATAAAACGAAACAAGACCGGCCATGCAGACAGGGAGCAGAGGAGCAAATTAGCAACATCTTCTGGGAATGCAAAGGTGGCCAGTCATATGCCAACTTTGACCTCCATCAGGATACGGATGAGGGCATGCGGATGTGTAGGAGTCCTTTAAAAGAAGTTCTATTTTGGATTCGGATCGGCTGTTGAGAACATGGTCTAATTAGGGGTAGAATTCTCGTACCTACTAAGCGTATGCGTTTGAACTCTTTGACATCCTTGTTCTTAGTCATGTCCTCCGGGTTAATTTCAACCGTGCTAAATCCTTGCATTGCTATGCAAGCAATTGCTTTTACTTTTAACCAGTCCAATCAACGCCACCCAACACCATGTACCTTCTAATGAGTTCCTTCTCAAGACAATCTTCACTGCACCGAGGATGATTCAAATTTTTCAAAGGGGAAAAAGTAAAAGAAGTGGATCCCATCTACAGGGGAGTTAGTGTTGAAGGTTGAGTTTTCCTTACAACAAGAAGCTAAAATTTGAAGATATTTGTAATAGTCAAAAGTTGTTTAGTAGCAGTTGAAATCTTAATTTAGCTGTCTATGCAGGAGCTCTTAGAGGAAAGGAAGGAAGCGGGCAGAAGAAATGTCCCACATCATATAAAAAGGGCAGAAAAAGAAGCTTATAAGTTTAAAGGATGCCCAACGCATTTTGGTGAGAGGGAGGCTACAATCAGACAAATACTTCTCGACTCAAATATCAATCATCCGGTTGGAGTCAGACTTAAATGCATACCAGACTCAATCCTATGGTCCAAGAAGAAGGCTGAGATTAAAAAGGAATACAAGCTCAATAAGCAGTAGACTTCTGAAATTCTAAGGCATTCTGATGAAAGGGAGGCCACAATCAGAAAAAGCTCAACCCACACAAGCACAATTGTGCAGTTCATCAATTTTGATCCAACACTCCCCATTTTTGATCCATCACTCCGCAATCAAAGCATCCTGGATCAGGGGTCCCATCTGGAACCGACATCTATATCAACTTCTAAAATGTAATCATTCTGCTTTATCGAAATTAACAAAGGTACCAACTGGGCTACACCGGGGCTAATAGGTAACCTTGACTTGTAAAACTATTAGGTAACCTGCCTTCACTTATCACAATGTGTGTGTTTTCTACTGTTAGCTCTCTATATAAAGGGTGTTTTATGGGCAAAGGAAGAGCATAGCAACAACAAGAATAAAGAAAATCCTTCGGTAGCAAAGGCGTAATAAGCTTCAACAGTGGCTACTCATCAAGGCTCAGGTTTATGCATCTTTTCTCCATCAATCTGTCTTTTTTCAAAAATCTATTTTCCTCATGTGTTGTGGTGTTCTTAGTTACCTGTAATTGTCTCCATAACAATGCATCTTTAGGCAAGGGCGGCAGCTTTTTGGTCAATATTTATTTTCATCTTTTGTTTGATTCTAGTAATTTCCAATTTATATGAGGGATTTTTTTGGATCCTTTTATCATATGGACGAGAAATCAGAAATGGAGTGAGGAAGTTGATGTTTGAATCTGCCCTTGATCACTGAGCAGCTACTACTGTTGTGATCTAGGAAAGTTCACGATTTGAGGAAGTTGATGGTTGTTTGTGATCTCTCTACCTATGGTTTTAAAACCCTGGTATTAGGTCTATAATATTCGCAAAGAGGAAAGTTATTGACGGATTGTTCCCATCTTTGAAGATGAGTCCCCTCTGGATATGATTTTTATGAACACTTCTATGTAATCTGTTACCATAGTTATAAGTTTATTGTAGTTTTGTACATACCTTTTGGAACTTTGGATGTATCATCTTATGTGGTTAGTAATGAATTTCTTTCATTTTACTGTTTAAAAAAGAACAATGTTAACAAGGTTAATGACATCTATTTCGGGGTCAGGTTCATCATCAGAAAAGGTATATCTCATAAACAGAAGCATCGATAGGTTACCTCTAGGAGCATGCGATCTCAAGGTGATTGTGGAGCTCACCGGAGGATATTGCGGAAAAGACAGACTAGGATTGGATCTTGTCGTGGTTTTAGATGTCAGTGAAAGCATGAAGGGAGACAAATTAGCAAAAGTGATTACTGCCATGCTATTTGTCATCAACAAGCTTAGCTCCATCGATCGTTTATCTGTTGTCACCTTCAGCTCTGAACACCGTGTCTGGTACTCCTTGAGACACATGACGGAAGAATGTCAAAAGAAGCTTAGAACTAAGATCCATTGCTAACAGCCGGGGGTAACACCAACATGGCTGCTGGTCTTCAAGCTGGCATAAAGGTGCTTAATGAACACAAAGATAGCGATCGCGTGGGTGCGGTCATGCTTATGTCCGACGGCGACGAGAATATTGGTAAGGTTGCGGACGTTGAAATCGGCGATCTGCCTGTTTTCACATTCGGTTTTGGAGTAGATCATAAACCAGAGGCAAGTTCAACTAACTCTACTTTACGTATGTTATATGAAGGAGAAATTACTTTTTGTTTTTTGGAAAATTTATCTTACAATCTAGTTCTGTTCATGTGTGTTTAATATGAATATATAGGTGCTCAAGGATATCGCATATAAGAGCAAGGGAGGAACGTTCTCAGATGTCCAAAACACAGACAACTTCACAAAAGCTTTGTCCATGTGTTTGGCTGGACTTCAAACCGTGGTTGTTCAGGACCTGAAACTGACTGTTACACCATTGAATGGATCTGCAATAAAAGAACTATCTTCGGAGGGTATCGGAAAGTAAATAATGTCAATGGCTCTAGAACTGTCACGTATAAGGATCTATACGGCAACGAGGTGCGGAAGGTCATAGTGGAGCTTCGTCTCCCTGCTGTTACTGCTGAGGGTTTGGCCGAGGTCCTCAAAATCACTCTCTCATACAGGTACTAAAAGTTCATTTCTTTTTATGGATATAATTTTCCATATAATATTATCCATTTTCATTAATTTGCAGCTGTGGTGGAAGCCCAGTTGAGGCTACCTTAACTGTGCACCGAATAGGAAAAACCACTGAGCTGAAAGATAGACCAGAGGTTGTAACTGAGGAGATCCGTACCCGAATTGTCGAATTGATAGATAACATACTTGACAACAACTCATTGGACAATGCTCGTGACAAGGTCAAAGAGTTTAACGAATTGTTGAAGAATGCCGCAGAAGGATTCAACTCGACGGTTGATGCTCTCATGTCCGAGTTGCAAGAGCTGTTGAAATTGATGGACTCAAAAGACAAGAAATGGCGTCCTTTTGCACTCTCCTGTCAGACTTCCCATGGTCGTCAGCGTTTCGCTGCAAGAGGTGACAACGTTGAATGCCAGCAGCTATTTGCCACTCCACGTATGAAAATATACCTCGAACAGGCCAAGTGTTTTGAAAAGAATTCCGACCAACCTCTGCCCTCGGCTGCTGAAGATGCTGAGAAAGAACTGAAAGACAACCCCTTTGGAAAGATTGCTGGAGCCCTTAAATACCACTTCGAGGCGGTCATTACGTCTCTGCACGCCATCGAACAAGTAATAAAAACAGAGTCGGTCGATTCTAAAATCGCGTTTAGAATATATATTGAGCCATCCATTCGGTCCCTCCGAACCATTATATCCAAAATAGAGGCTGCAGGTATGCAGAAGATTCACGTGGTAGCTCTCACAAGTCAAATGAAGACAGCAATTAAATCATTGGAAGAACTTCATGAAATGATCAAAACTACTGTGCATGTGGATCTTTTAGCTGTTAGCATGTACAGTCAGGAGTGCATCTCTAGTCTCCAGAGCGTGGAAAGAATAATCACGGGTGAAATCTAATTTTCATGGTGAGGGTGCAATGAAGTTGGAACACTGCGTGTCCACCAGAGTGTGAAATTTGACATAATGGCTGCGGGTGTGTATATATATATATATTGATAAGTTTGTAGAACTGGGAGTAAAATCTTTGATGATTACTCAAGTTATTAATGATGATGGGATGATTGTGAAAAAGTAATATTTTGGAAGAATGAGTGATGCCTTATCATCGCTTTGATTGCACGCTTTCTATAAATAATGATTGCAACGCCTGCAACCCCATTCCATAAATACAAGATTCTAATTCAAGACTTCATCATCATGACTTCTCTTGTCATTAATTCAATTACTATCTGTAATATATTTGAACTATCAGTTTAATCTTTGAGCCATCAAAACTTGGTTGATACGATTTTCTAATATCATTTTTTTCTAGTATTTGTGTTTAAGGGAGTGTATCTGAGAATAAAATAGAGATGATAGACAGAACAAGATAAATTGGATTTTCGATCCAAATCAAATCAAATCAAAACATCATAATATGAGGCTTTTAGGAAAAAGATTAAGGAAAAATATAAGTTTATCTTATTTTCTAATCTTGGTTAAAAATATTTTTTAAATCTAATTATATATAAAATTTAATTTTTATTTCAAAAAATTATATGTATAATTAATATAAAACTTAATTTTTATCTATCTAAAATAAATCCAAAAAAATAATTAATAATAATAATTTATTAAAATTAATGTTCATCTAATTTCATATAAAATACTAATTTTTAAAATATAAAACTAAATTTTTTTTTATCCAAATTCATATAAAATAAAATAAATTACTATTTTTTATTAATAAAAAACTAATTGTATTTTATTTTAATTATCTAATAATAATAATTTTAATTTATAATAAATAATTTTTTCTAATAATTTTATTTAAAATCAAAAATAAAATTATTTTTATTATCTAATAATTTAATTTATTAAAATTACTTTTTTTATTATCTAATTTTATGTAAAGAAAACATATAAATGATTAGTTACGAGGAAATATAATTTTATTAAAAAATTTAAATTTAAGTGCTGGTAACACGTGCGATTTATAGTGGTTCGACTAACTCTTACCTACATTCACTTTCCCCTAAGTCTTAACTTAGGGTTCCGCTAAAATTCAATCTATTACAATAAAGGATTCATAAATGAATCTAATCCCCAGTGTTTTCAAAGCTTACACTCTAACTTTTACAATCTCAATCCTTACAAACAACTCAAATACATAATAATCTCCAATGCATTAATCTCACACTAACTCCACAAAGATTGCAATAATACACAAAGAGCAAATGAAGAAATAAGCTTAAAACTTACTTGTAACATGTAAGAATAGCTTAAGAATAAATGCTCTGCAAGTATATTTTCGTTAGCAAAGAAAGTATGAAAATTGTATTAATGAAACTAGCCGTTTCTCAGACTTTAAAACCTAATTTCTAAGTCGCGTACGGTCGTACAGTATTTGTACGCCCGTACGGATTCAAAACTAGCCGTTGAAAAATGGGAGGAACTGTGGTACGGCCGTACCATCACTTGGTACGCCCATACCAACTCAAGTTTCCTGACAAACAATTTTCCTGCGAGTTCGCGTACGGTCATACCACCCATTGGTACACCCGTACCGAGGCAGATTTACTGACAAACTAATTTCCTGTGAGTTGACGTACGGCCGTACCAACCAATGGTACGCCCGTACCAAAACCAATGGAACAATACCCACAAGGTACATCCAGCCGTCTGGTCGTACCACTCACAAACGAAACTTGGTACGCCCATACCACATACAAAAATACTTAGAAAATTGCAAATAACTTAAATTGACTCACATGACGCAACACTCAAAACATAGGGTCTAACATAAGTATTTAAAGCAATAATTTCAATTTATACTAACTAATTTCTATAGTAAATTATATAAAAAAAATATAATTTACAATTATTTTTAAAAATATGAACTTTTGATTAAAATTATAAAATATTTTATATTGTTAACATATGATTTAATTTTTTAAATTTATAATACAAAAATCAAGTAAAATAGATTTATTGAATATACTTTTCTCGAATTTTTAATTAATATCATATAAGAGGGGAGGGTAACAAATAAAATAATATTTTTATTATTTTCTTAAATTTATTAAAACTAATTTTAATTATTTAATAGGTGAAAATTTGAATTTCTAACAACTAATTCTTATGAAAGAATTTTTTAAAAATCAAATATAAGTATAAATTATTTTTATTATCTAATAGTTTAATTTTTTAAATTTAATTTTTATTATCAAATTTTATATAAAAAATAGTTAAATGATTAGTGTTAAGAAAATTAAATTTTATTAATAGTAATAGTAAATTTTTATACATAAAATTTTATTTTAATAATATAATAGTAATAGTTTTAAATTTTAATGATTAATTTCTATAATAAAATTATATAAATGAAAATATTATGATTATTTTCAAAAATATATGATAATTATTAAAGTTATAAAATATTCATATTATTAACATATAATTTAAAATTTTCAAATTTATATTATAAAAATTAAGTAAATTAAATTAATGAAGCATATTCCTCTCAGATTTTTAACTAATATTATGAGAGAGAAAAATAATAAGTAAAATGATTATTTTATCAATTTTTCTCAATTTATTAAAATTAAAATTAAAATTTATTTTTTAATGATCTAATAATAATAATAATAATTTATATTTTAGAATTTTATTCAAGATTAAATATAAATATAAATTATTTTTATTATTTAATATTTTAATTTATTAAAATTAAAGTTTTTTATTAGATTTTATATAAAAAAAATAATAATTAATTAATTTGAAAAAAATAAAATTTTATTTGGAAAAGCTAATAATAACTTGTGCTCAATTAAAAATTGGATGGCAGCTTTGCACCGAAATTGATTGTGTCCTCCTTTCACCGAAATATTTCAGTTGGATAATGCACGGGCTGGACCTATTATTAGATTGTGGCCTTCTGACCTATTTTAGTTGGATGGCTTTTTGATTTCTAAGCAGTTTTCTCTTTTTTTTTTTCCGATGAGATATTTTTGTCACTTCTGGCCACTTCTCCCTTCACGGGCTGCTGCTGCTTCTTTCCTTTTTTTTCTTTCTTTAACACACTCTCCTCGAAGACTTCCCATGACCGCCAGTGTTTTGCCACCAGAGGTGATCTCGATAGCCTGAGGCTATTTTCCACTCCGCGTATGGACAAATACCTTGAGCAAGCCAAGAAGTTTGACGAGGATCCCAGCCAGCCACTGCCCTCAGTTGATGAGGATGTCTAGGAGGAAATCGCTGCCAATCCTCTTGCTCCCATTTCTGGAGCTCTTACCTTTTATATTCAGGCAACTATTCAAGCTCTCTAATCCATTTAAAAAATAATCAACCAGGGTGTCGGTGTTAAGGCCTGCGGAAGCATGTCTTAGGTCCGACCCATGACGGATTGAAGGAGTGCTGGCTCACTTATGCTAGGCTTCTGTTAATGAGGTCCATCTCCAACAAAAAAACTTCGCCTCAAGGGCTGATCGACTCTCCAAACTCCAAACTTATAAAGTACCCATTTTCTTTGTTGATTTTTCATGTGGGATTTTGTTTCCAATTTTGCAGCTGCCTTTTTCTTCTCACGGGCTGCTGCTTTCCTAACAGTCTGATTACTTGGTCATCATTTCCTCTGCATTCCTGTATTTCAATAATTTATATCACTCAGTATCCTGCCATCGGCAAGCCATTTGGGCTATGTATTAGCTTTAGTTTGTGCAAGTTCCCCTGTTTATCATAATAAAATCTCATTGTCTGTTTTGCCTAATCTACAGCTGATTGTTTCTTCTCTTCTTTTTGCTCAAATTCTAATTGCTTAATCACCGTGTACGCATTACCCATCAATCTTAATAAAATTTCTAACCAAACCCCTGCATATAACAGACCTTATAACCAACAATTTCTGCACTTATAGCTGTTGCTAACTTGCTACTCTCTATGCTAAGGCAATATGTCTGTGATGTTCCATTATTTTGAGGCACTGGAGATTACTTTATGGCTACTTCGATGACGACTGATGATTTTAAAGGATAGAAATAATGTACCCATCCAAGAGCAATGCATAAGCTTCATTTTGAAAATAACAAAACCATGTACAAGAAACTATTTGGTTGCCATTGCTCTACCTTTATTGGAGAATAAAACGGAACTAGACAGGCCATGTAGACAGGGAGTAGATGAGCCAATTAGCAACATCTCGTGGGAATGCAAAGGTGGCTTGTCATATGCCAACTTTGACCTCCATCAGGATACGCATAAGGGCATGCGGGTGTGTGGGAGTCCTTCAAAAGCAAGTTCCATTTTGGATTCGGATCGGCTGTTGAGAACATGGCCCAATTAGGGGTAGAATTGTCGTAGCTACTATGCGTATGGGCTAGAGACCTTTCACATTATTGTTCTTAGTCATGTCCTCCGGGTTAATTTCGAGTGTGAACATGTCTCCATATGGCCTCAAAGAGTTGAAAAAAAAGGCAAAGAGTTGAAGTTAACGGTAGCTATTTAAATATTTTCATTAAAAAATTCTACAAGATATCATATAAAATTTCAAATCTATTATTAACATTCAAATATATGTTAAATTATTTTAAATATCATATACATTAGGAACAATTACTTACCAACTAAACAAATGTAATTATTGTATTAGGTGAACGACTTTCACATATAAAACTGTTATTACGTAACCTATCTTCATCACAATGCGAGTGTTTTCTACTGTTAGCTCTCTATATAAAGGGTGTTTTATGGGCAAAGGAAGAGCATAGCAACAACAAGAATAAAGAAAATCCGACTGTAGCAAAGGCGTAATAAGCTTCAACAATGGCTACTCCTCAAGGCTCAGGTTTATGCATCTTTCTCCATCAATCCGTCTTTTTTCAAAAATTTATTTTCCTCGTGTGTTGTGGTTCTTAGTTACCTGTAATTGTCTCCATAACAATGCATCTTTAGGCAAGGGCAGCAGCTTTTTGTTCAATATTTATTTTCACAAAGAGGAAAGTTATTGACGGATTGTTCCTATCTTTGAAGATGAGTCCCCTATGGATATGATTTTTATGAATTCTTACACTTCTACGTAATCTGTTACTATATCTTGAGCAAAGTTATAAGTTTATTTTAGTTTTGTACATACCTTTTGGAGCTTTGGATGTATCATCTTATGTGGTTAGTAATGGATTTCTTTCATTTTACTGTTTAAAAAAAAAACAATGTTAACAAGGTTGATGATATCTATTTCAGGGTCAGGTTCATTATCAGAAAAAGTATATCTCATAAACAGAAATATCGATAGGTTACCTCTTGGAACATGCGATCTCAAGGCGATTGTGGAGCTCACCGGAGGATATTGCGGAAAAGACAGACTAGGATTGGATCTTGTCGTGGTTTTAGATGTCAGTGAAAGCATGGAGGGAGACAAAATAGCAAAAGTGATTACTGCCATGCTATTTGTCATCAACAAGCTAAGCCCCATCGATCATCTATCCGTTGTCACCTTCAGCAATGAAGCCTGTGTTTTTTGGTCCTTGAGACAGATGACGGAAAAATGTCAAAACGAGCTTAAAACTAAGATCAGTTCTTTAGAAGCCCGGGGTATGACCAACATGGCTGCTGGCCTTCGAGTTGGCATAAAGGTGCTTAATGATCGCAAAGCTTTCAGGGATCGCGTGGGTGCCGTCATGCTTATGTCCGACGGCGACGAGAATATTGGTAAGGTTGCGGACGTTGAAATCGGCGATCTGCCTGTTTTCACATTCGGTTTTGGAGTAGATCATAAACCAGAGGCAAGTTCAACTAACTCTACTTTACTTATATTATATGAAGCAGAAATTACTTTTTCTTTTTTGAAAAATTTATCTTACAATCTAGTTCTGTTCATGTGTGTTTAATATGAATATATAGGTGCTCAAGGATATCGCATATAAGAGCAAGGGAGGAACGTTCTCAGATGTCCAAAACACAAACAACTTCACAAAAGCTTTGTCCATGTGTTTGGCTGGACTTCAAACTGTGGTTGTTCAGGACCTGAAACTGACTGTTACACCATTGAATGGATCTGCAATAAAAGAACTATCTGTCGGAGGATATCGGAAATTAAATAACGTCGATGGCTCTAGAACTGTCACGTATAAGGATCTATACGGCAACGAGGTGCGGAAGGTCATAGTGGAGCTTCGTCTCCCTGCTGTTACTTGCGAGGGTTTGGCCGAGGTCCTCAAAATCACTCTCTCAGACAGGTACTAGAAGTTCATTTCTTTTTATGGATATATTCCAAGATTTCATACTAACCTGTCCATTTAATATTATCCATTTTCATTAATTTGCAGCTGTGGGGGAAGCCCAGTTGAGGCTACCTTAAAGGTGCACCGCATAGGAAAAACCACTGAGCTGAAAGAAAGACCAGAGGTTGTAACTGAGGAAATCCGTACCCGGATTGTCGTATTGATAGATAACATACTTGACAACAAATCATTGGAAAATGCTCGTGACAAGGTCAAAGAGTTTAGCAAATTATTGAAGAATGCCGCAGAAGGATTCAACGCGACGGTTGGTTCTCTCATGGCCGAGCTGCAAGAGCTGTTGAAATTGATGGACTCAAAAGACAAGAAATGGCGTCCTTTTGCACTCTCCTGTCAGACTTCCCATGGTCGTCAGCGTTTCGCTGCAAGAGGTGACGACGTTGAATGCCAGCAGCTATTTGCCACTCCACGTATGAAAATATACCTCGAACAGGCCAAGTGTTTTGAAAAGAATCCCGACCAACCTCTGCCCTCGGCTGCTGAAGATGCTGAGAAAGAACTGAAAGACAACCCCTTTGGAAGGATTGCTGGAGCCCTTAAATACCACTTCGAGGCGGTCATTAAGTCTCTGCACGCCATCGAACAAGTAATAAAAACAGAGTCGGCCGATTCTAAAATCGTGTTTAGAATATATATTGAGCCATCCATTGGGTCCCTTGAAACCATTATATCCAAAATAAAGGCTGCGGGTATGCAGAGGATTCACGTGGAAGCTCTCACAAGTCAAATAGAGACAGCAATTAAATCATTGAAAGAACTTCATGAAATGATCAAAACTACTGTGCATGTGGATCTTGTAGCTGCTAGCATGTACACTCAGGGGTGCATCTCTAGTCTCCAGAGCGTGGAGAAAATAATCACGGGTGAAGTCTAATTTACATGGTGGGGGTGCAATGAAGTTGGAACACTGCTTGTCCACCAGTGTGTGAAATATGGCTGCGGGTGTGTATATATATATATGTATTGATAAGTTTGTAGAACGGGGAGTGTTCTGGTAAAATTTTTGATGATCACTCAACTTATTAATGATGGAATGATTGTGAAAAAGCAATATTTTGAAATAATGAGTGATGCCTTCACCATCATCGCTTTGATTGCACACTTTCTATAAATACGTTAATAATTGCACGCCTGCAACCCCATTCCATAAATACAAGAATCTAATTCAAAACCTCATCACCATGACTTGTCTTGCCATTTTTTCAATCACTATGTGTAATATATTTTAACTATCAGTTTAATCTTTGAGCCATCAAAACTTGGTTGATAGGATTTTCTAACATCATTTTTTTTCTAGTATTTGTTTTAAGGAAATAAGGAAACAAGTGTCTAAGAATAGAAATTGACAGAACAATATAAATTGGATTTTTCGAATTTTTCGATCTAAATCAAATCAAAATATCATAATATGAATGTTTGAGAATAAAATAGAGATGGATAGAACAAGGCAAATTGAATTTTTAGATCCACATAAATAAAAACATCATAATATGAGTATCTGAAAATATAAAGATGACAAACAAAACAAGGTAAATTGGATTTTTCGATCTAAACTAAATCAAATCAAAACATGATAATATGTGTGTCTGAGAATAAAATAAAAAACAAAATACCACAAATTGAAAATACAGAACAACTCAAATTGGATTTTTGGATCCAAATCAAATCTAAACATCATGAGGCATTTAGAAAAAAGATTAAGGAAAAATACAAGTTTATCTTCCTTTCCAATCTTTGTTAAAATTATTTTTTAAATCTAATTATATATAAAAATTAATTTTTATTTAAAAAATTATATTTAAAATTAAACATAAATATTATTTTTTATCTATCTAAAATAAATCTAAAAACAATTAATAATAATAAGTTATTAAAATTAATGTTCATCTAATTTTATATAAAATACTAATTTTTAAAATATAAAACTAATTTTTTAATTACTATTTTTAATTTATAAAAACTAATTTTATTTTATTTTAATTATCTAATAGTAATAATTTTAATTAATAATAAATAATTTTTATCTAAGAATTTTATTTAAAATAAAAATAAAATTATTTTTATTATCTAATAATTTAATTTATTAGAATTAATTTTTATTGTCTAATTTTATGTAAAGAAAACATATAAATGATTAGTTTCAAGGAAATAGAATTTTATTAAAAAGTTTAAATTTATTAAAATTAATTTAATTTAATTTTAATTATTTAAAGTAATAACTAATTTCTATAATAGAATTATAAAAAGCAAAATATAATTTAAAATTATTTTTAAACATATGAAGTATCAATTAAAGTTATAAAATATTTTATATTGTTAATATATGATTTAACTTTTTTAAATTCATAATATAAAAATCAAGTGAAGTATATTGGTTGAATATACCTTTCTCAAATTTTTAATTGATATCATAAGAGGACAGAGTAATAAATAAAATAATAGTTTTATTATTTTCTTAAATTTATTAAAACTAATTTTAATTTTATTTTAATTATGTAATAGATAAAAATTTTAATTTCTAACAACTAACTAATTACTATTGAAGAATTCTTCTTAAAATCAAATATAAGTATAAATTATTTTTATTTTCTAATAGTTTAATTTATTAAAATTAATTTTTATTTTCAAATTTTATATAAAAAATATTTAAATGATTAGTATTAAGAAAATTAAATTTATTAAATAATCTAAATTTTTTAAAATTTATTTTATATCATTAGTAATAGTTTTAATTTTTAATGATTAATCTCTATAATAAAATTATATAAATGAAAATATTATGATTATTTTCAAAAATATATGATAATTATTAAAGTTATAAAATATTCATGTTATTAACGTATAATTTAAAATTTAAAATTTAAAATTTATATTATATAAAATTTAAAATTTAAAATTTATATTATAAAAATCAAGTAAATTAAATTAATGAATCATATCTCTCTTAGATTTTTAATTAATATTACGAGAGAGAAAATAATTAGTAAAATGATTGTTTTTATCATTTTTTCTAAATTTATAAAAATTGAATTTAAAATTTATTTTTTATTATTTAATAATAATAATTTTAATTTATAAGATTTTAGAATTTTATTCAAGATGTGTGTGTTTAATATGTGTATATACGTTCACAAGGATATCGCATATAAGAGCAAGGGAGGAACGTACTCAGATGTCCAAAACACAGGCAACTTCACAAAAGCCTTTTCCGTGTGTTTGGCTGGACTTCAAACCGTGGTTGTTCAGGAGCTGAAACTGACTGTTACACCATTGAATGGATCTGTAATAAAAGAACTATCTGTCTGTCAGAGGGTATCCTGTATTCCTGAATAATGTCGATGGTTCTAGAACTGTTACGTATAAGGATCTATACGGCAACGAGGTGCGGAAGTTCATAGTGGAGCTTTGTCTCCCGGCTGTTACTGTTACTGGTGAGGGTTTGGCCGATGTCCTCAAAACTCTACTCACTCATACTGGTGCTAAAAGTTCATTCCTTTTTCTATGGATATTTCCAATATTTATAATTTATTATCCATATAATATTATCCATTTTCATTATTTGCAGCTATGGGGGAAGCTTAGTTGAGGCTACCTTAACTGTACACCGCATAGGAAATACCACTGCGCAGGAAGAGAGACCAGAGGTTGTAACTAAGGAGACCCGTATCCGGATTGTCAAATTGATAAAAGACATACTTGAGTTTTGCAAATTGCTGAAGAATGCCGCTGAGGAATTCAACCCGACGGTTGATGCTCTCATGTCCGAGCTGCAAGAGCTGTTGAAACTGATGGATTAAAAAGACAAGAAATGGCGTCCTTTTTCACTCTCCTGTCAGACTTCCATGATTGTCAGCGTTTCGCTGCAAGAGGTGATGACGTTGAATGCCTGCAGCTATTTGCCACTCCACGTGTGAAAATATACCTCGAACAAGCCAAGTGTTTTGAAAGGAATCCCAAACAACCTCTGCCCTCGGCTGAGGACGTAGAGGAAGAACTAAAAGACAACTCCTTCGGAAGGATTGCAGGAGCCCTTAAATACCAGTTTGAGGCGGCCATTAAGGCTCTGAAAGGCATCGAGCAAGTAGTAATAAAAACAGAGTCGGCCGATTCTAAAATGGTGATTAGATTTTATATCGAAAATAGAGGGTGCACGTGAGAGCTCTCATAACTCAAGTTACGCCAGTGATTCCAAGAGCTTGAAGAAATGATAGAAACTGGGTACTCAGCCATCCATCAGTGACCTCCAGATCATGAAAAAAATAAGCACCGGTGAAATGTACTGTCATGGCCGCCACGTTTTCGTTTGAGGGCGCAACAAAGTTGGAAGAGTGTGGTGCGTGTGTTTGGAATAATATTCATTCCAAATGCATTATTATGAGCTTTTCAAATTAAAAACCTAATAATTTTTTATATTCATTCCATATGCAATAATACTTGTGTTCTTCAAAGCCTGAATTTAGAAATTAGACTGATGGATTACCATGAAACTAGATGTTTTATTGGATAAGTAACTTAATGATGGGATGATTGTGGAAAGCAATATTTTGAAACAAAGAGTGGTGCCTTCACCATCATCACTCTTATTGCACGCTTCAATCCTTTTAATAGCATCATAATTTAGCTTTATGTTTATTACAAGGATACGTTAATAAATACAAGAATCTATGAAATGATCAACTAGATTTTCCAAGGAAAATAACTAGAGATGGCCTCAGTTGGCAGCCAGAGCAAGGCAAATTGGATTTTTCAATCCTAATCCTAATATAAAATAAAAGAGTGAGATGTGATAGAGATGGTTGTTGCATCCACAAGATTATTATTGTTGTTGTTGATTGTGTGGAACATCAAACATCATCTCTCACGTGTCATGCAAGCCCTACAAACTGTTTACTTTCCATTTTATATAATCTCACTTCTTGTCTTAACAAATGATCAACATTAAACAACAAGAGATTCCTTCATCTTACAAATATGGCTAAATTCAAAAGGGTGTGTGTTTTCTGTGGAAGCAATTCAGGAAACAGAAACATCTTCACTGATGCAGCTCTTGATCTCGGAACACGACTGGTCAGTATATTCATATCTATTCTTTTCTTTATATAATATATATACACCCAATAATGTTTTCTAATTGTTATATAAAAGATATGTGAAAATGGGTAATATGCAGGTGGAGAAGAAGATGGACTTGGTGTATGGAGGTGGAAGTTTTGGATTGATGGGGCTTGTTTCTCAGACAGCTTTGAACGGTGGATGCCATGTTTTAGGGTAACTCTCTTTTACATCTAAATACATGCATATTAGCCACTTCTCAGAGCTAAGAAAATACGTTAGCTTCTGATAGTATCCGATCTCAATGTGGAAGAACCTATTGTTTTTGAATGCCCTTGTTGATTGTGATTAGTCTGTGCTTGATTCAACTTAATCGTCCGTACTTTTTCCAATTACTTTGCTAGAATTATACCAAGGGCTCTCGTACCTTTAGAGGTATGAACATCATTTCCCATCTGAAACCATTTTCTTCTGCGTTTGATATAAATGCAAGCGGGTTTGTTTTAGCAATGAAAGTTTGTAGTCAGATTTCAGGTGATGCAGTGGGACAAGTGATGATAGTGTCCGATATGCATGAAAGGAAGGCAGAGATGGCTAAGAGAGCTGATGCTTTCATTGCTCTTCCTGGTAATTAATTACTTAACTAAGTAAGTAATCATAAGGTAAATAAATAAATAAATAATTAGATGCAATTTGGGGTTAATGAAGGAGGTTATGGAACGTGGGAGGAGTTGCTTGAGATGATAACATGGTCTCAGCTTGGAATTCATGATAAACCAGTTAAGTTTCTCTCATAAATGCTTAGATACATCCATGCATATATAAAAGCTAACAGAGAGTTGACATATATCATTCTCATTATTTTGTTATATAAATTATTTATAAAAGCACATTTTTAGATCTTCATAATATTTCTATTAAGTTATTAAAATATTACAGCTTTAATCACGAATATAATAAAAAAAGTCATGGACATTTAATTAAATAATGATATATCATCATGAAACTTTACAAGTCAATCAGAAAACATCACAATAATTGAACACCAATAATGCATTTAATTAATATAGTTAAATACATATCGATGGAGAAAGATATTATATGTTTTTAAGTATATCATGATTTATATTTAATATGTATATAGGTATTGAAAGAGCTTTATCATCCTCTTGAAATTTTATGCAGATATAGTTCATTGCCTCAATGATCGGAATTGATTGTGACTTGTTTAAGTTGACAAGAAAAAATCTAAATTATGAAAAGGATGGGCCTGGTTTATGCAAAACAACAAAGTTGGCAACTTTAATAAAATTAAATATTTGGCCTTTGCAGATGATGTTTATAGCATGTTTCATCTGATTATTGTCACCTTTCCAACACCGATTCAGTGTTCATTTCATTCATTCCAATTCCACATGAACTACAGTGAATAAATCTCAAAGAAAAGCTACAAGATTTACTTTTAAAGCAACTTCTTATCCCATTAAATTTCAAATAACTCAGACTGATATGCTTCCTCCATAATGAATGTAATAATGACATAAAATGTTCTACTTGAGCCAAGTTTAGTGATTTCCGGTTGCTTTCCTGCTTCACTGTTTCAAGTTTCAGTTCTCTTGTCAATTTAGTTTGATTTATAAGTCTCTCCAAATTGGTTGAGAAAATGACAGGTGGGTGTCTTAAATACCGATGGTTACTATGATGGGTTGCTTGGCTTGTTTGACAAGTGTGTAGAAGAGGGATTTATCAAGCCTTGTGCTAGAAACATCGTCATCTCTGCCAAAACTGCTTCCGAATTAATTCAAAAGATGGAGGTACTAATTACAATTCAATCTCCTTCATTAAATAATATTATGCCATGTAAGCTCATGCCTATCTTTATACGAATCTTGTCTGTTTTGGATGAGTTTTGGCAGGATTACACACCCCTGCATCATCAGGTGGCTCCAAGTCAAAGCTGGATAACAGAAGAAACAAATCCAAGTTTCTAGCTATTTTGCTCATTTGAGAGGGGGGCAAAAAGCCTCTCTCTTGGAGATTGAATCTCTCAATCGATTCTTTTACTATAGTGTGTGCAAATAAAAATCAAAATGGTAGGAAATGGGATAACAGATTAATGGGTGGAAGCAGACTTCTGATTCTACCGTGAGGCATTTCTGCCTTCACCATCTGCAATGTGAGGTCTGGTAATGGGTTTTCCTGCTCAAACAAATCTAAATGGAGAAAGTTTTTTAGTTTTCATCTATTTTATGCTCCAAAGGCACTTCTGAGTCGCATGGTCTCACTCCTTAACGGCTGAGCAGAACAATCTGTATAATTACTAATACTCACGATCACTTGGAAGATGGCAAACAAATAACAAAGGTCAAGAGATTAAGCAAAAGTATTAATAAAGTTAAGATATTGACATCTAAACCATGCATCAGATACAAAAATCTTAAACCAATGAATCTAGCATGAATTTGTAAGCATGGTGAGGAGAATCATTTCATTTGGATGCTAATGAATGGGCATCCTTCTTGATGATTGGTGAAAACTTGAATATATGAACCTCAGTTTCAGGGAAATCAAAATTTATCAATAAAATGACATTTATTCAGAAGAACAAAGGCAACATGAATACGAAGGCATTCAATATATGGTAATGAACAAAAACATTTCAGTTTAAAGAAGAATGCAATGGATTGAAGAGAATAGAATAAAGTGCACATTTATATTACAGATAAGAAAAAAGGTTTCATGATCATTGGCTATGCCAACCATCACAGAGTAAAAATGATAAAGCAAAACACAAGCTAGCCAAAAAAGAGCTCAACATTATGCAAATGTAATTTTGTAACTGAATCAAGGAACAAGCAATGTGGGTTGATCATACAGAACATAAGAAGTAACATCCAACCTGGTTAGCAAGTATTAATCCCATCCTTGCAGTCACTGGTCAAATTATAAAATGTTTCCACCCGTGTCTTTGCCCTGTAAAGAACCTCAGTATCCACTGCAACTCTCATGTACCCATCAAATTCAACTGCCCGTCCGTTATTTAAATTCATCGTCTCATTGTGCCATTCACTAGTAGTTCCCCATAATTCCTTGAAATCATCAAGCAAATGAACCTTGAAATGGGATCTTAATTTATCGAAGTAATTGTAGAACGGCTCATTAGTTGCAACATACAGATTCCGCCAAGGCTGTATCATCCCCTGAAGCTTGGAAACAAGTGCATCAGGTGAAGTATCCGCATCTAAATGAGGCCAGAGCTCCTTATTCTGTGCTTTTGGTCCTCGAACCACATGAACTGCATCAAAATCCCAGTCCATTTGCCCACTGATTTCTGTAACTATATTCATCAACCTCTTTGATTTCCACAGTGCATGCCATGGCCTCTGGATATACTTTGCAGCTTGTCCTTCACACACTCTGTACCAATAATTTTCTGGTTCTGGAGCATCAAACTGCCTCCAAATGATTGTGTTCTTATCTTTCTTCAATTGCATTGGTGTCACCTTATGGGTCACAACCTTCCTTACTGGCAGTTTCTTCTTATGGGCACGATCCCACTTCTTCCAGTCCCTCACAAATTCACTCTCCTCTACAATTGATGCTACCTCCTTCAGATGCTCAAAATCAAAATAGTACCGAAAATCCTTTCCCTCTTCATCCTTGCCACTCGGATTATAACTACCTGACAAGCAGATGCTCAAGTCCATCACAAATGTCCTGTTCAAATACATAGCCTCCCCTAATCCGCACAAGAAACTCCACATATAATGATTCATTCCCTTGCAATAATCCCCTCCTCTTGAATAATACAAATACCTACCTTTCCTAAGGTTCATCTCTGATCCCAAACTTGGTATTGTGTCATTGATCTCTTCATCCCGAAGTGATGGTGATAATTTTGGATTGTTTCCAGCGCTTCTAGTTGCATTTGGTCTAATCCTTTGCCTCGGTGCATTAGTACCTGAATGCCAACCACTGGCATGCACAACTTTATAAGTACAATTCTCCCCAATTCCAAATCTAAACCTCCTGAAATCCCTATACTTTCTCCACGACTTTTCTTTCTTATTTCTAAACCTCCATGCCACATCACACTCATCTGACTTCGAGCCATTAACAGGAGTTTGATACTCGAGAAATACGATTGACTTGAACCACTTCAAGTTGAACTTCTCAACTGTTAACAAAACCCTTGGGTCTGAACAATTCACAACATGTAAACTGTCACAACCAGATGACTGAAGGGTGGTCAAGTTAGAATCTTTCCTCTCAGAGTTCTCAATAGCCTCCCCAGAATTCTGAATAACCTCCTCAGATTTCTTACTTGACTCCTCGGATTTCTTAATTGCCTCCTCGGATTTCTCAATCACCTCCTCAGTGATTGGGTCGACAGCCAGAGCAGGTGGCACTGCAGGGGCTGACACAAGCTGTAAATCCTCACCCGTCTTAAGAATAGAATCATCGTTTTTGAAAGTGGCATTTTCATTTTCCGTAAAGAGTTTAGTAAGGGCAGGAGCTGATTCAAGCCATGGATCTGGAGGTTGGTAAGTAATTGCAATAACAGTAAATATCAAAACCGTGAACACAAACACAGAGAAACACAAGTTGCTTATAAGCTTTATCAAGTTTTGCCCTATAGGCTCAGTACTTGGATTTGCTTCTTTCATGGGTTCTTTCCCAATTCTAGAACCTACCAAGAACCTCGAATCAAACTAAAAATCAAGTGAAACCAAGACCCAAATTTTCTTATATCATATTCACTAATGGGGTGCTCTTCATTTCTTCAAAAGAAACCAGTGCTAAAATCTTAAAAAAAAAAACCAAAAAAAAAAAACAAAACTTGAATAGAAGGAGAAAAAATGGATAATTACTTACTAAAGATTGATAAGAGGTAGAGAATGATGATAGCTGAAATTGAAATGAGGAAAATCCAGAAGATTGAAGAGAAAGGATGGTGCTTTGTGTAGAAGGGAAGTAAAGAAAGATAAAGCAGAGGGTGTCTGAAAGGAAAATTAGATCTTTGTTTTGTTATAAGAATGAGTTGTTGCCAGTGGGGCATTCATATTTAACACTCCTGATTACTGTTGGTGCCGTGTCATAATCATAGATTTAGAGCCAGCCATTTTTGTTCTTTTAAAAAATCCGACTTGGTTTTAAATCAATTAATTTACATTTTTCTGTAATGAATTTGCAGTTGTTGAATATCTTTATTATTTAGTGTTATGTTTCGTGAGATATTAATTAAAGATCATTACTTTATTCTTATTTATCATATCCATTTTCTTGAAAATGGTTTGGAAAAGTATTATTGAACATTCGGGATATGATTCCAATACGTTTTGTTAATTCAATTACGAAACATCAAACTTTGTTGGCACATTCCCATCAGACAAATCAGCTTCCCATCATAACAACCGCAACATTCCATTTCTGAGGTCTGTTGAAAGTTGAGACAAGGAGCATCAGAATGATTATACGCTCGTAAGGACTTGCTCAATAAGCTGTCCTCCTCCACTTCAGAAGATTCCTGCAAGTTCTCTACCTGTTACTTCACAAAATTATCAACTAGTAATGCGTGAATACTCCATCTTAACTACCAATACTGATATATTATGAGTCCTGCATAATAAATAAGAGTTTGGATTGAGTTTATATTTATCATCTCCTTGAGGGCAACAGAAGATCACGCTTTTGCGGGCTAATACCACCATTAGTCCAAAGTAATAAATTGACAAGTGGCAGAATGTTACTTGTAAAATAGCCATTCATCCATCTAAATTGATCAATCCACAATTTCTAAGACCTCCAATTGGTCAATGAAAACTTCCCGTCCCTTGTATATGATGGTATACATGTAATGCACAACAAGTTTTGCAGCAAAAATCAATGGTACAATGAAAAATACCAGAAAGATGCTATCAGTAAAAGCAATAAAATTAACTCATTCCTTTTCAGTATCTTCGTTCGACTCCACTGCATCCACTTCGGATGCAGTGGCACATAATTTTTCTCTCAAGTTGCTCTCAGATGCATCAGAACCCAAATGTTGATGTTCATAGTGAATTGATTGCAAGAAGTTGAAATAAGCATACTTGACATCGAACTGCATATCATACCCTGCCATGGACACTTATATCTTAGCATCTAAAAATAACATGAGATCATACCAAAATGGTTGTAGCAAAGCTTCATACTTACAATAATTTATGGCAATTGTGCATCCACTGTCATCTGGTCCCTGTCGTACATGATGAAACCACATACTTGGCCTGTGATATTATTGTTCCAAATTAACCTTTGAATTTGTTATATAAAATGTTACCAGGAAACGTACTGAGACTCAAATTAGTATCAGAATTCTCACCAAACTACTACTTTGACATGATTATCACAAGAAAGAAAGGCTTCTCTCACCAGAGCCAATCAACAAGATTGGTGTTTAAGGAATGCTTAATGTAATACACATAATTCCTACCATTAATCTGTTTTTTCGAAACTGAGTTTAATATAAGGAGGCTGAATTTAAACAGTCGACAATACAGTTTTTTTTTTTTTTTTTTTTAAACAAACAAATTTCAGAAGATTTTGCAGAAGAAGACATGCCTGTCCTTCGTAATACTAACAGATTTCATCCATGTAATTCAAATGTAACCGAGTTCGACAGAAGTTAAGCTATAAAGTTAAGTCGAAGACTCGATGTTTCTCGAGATAACGTATGTTATGTAGGTTTTAAGCTTCAATAAGAACTACGGAAATGAAGATATTTCTAAAAGTCAACTCTTGGAAGGTTTTGACAGCATGCTATTTTAGAATTCATGAGTTCTTACACAAACACATACCGAACTAGACATCCAGTAAACAGGATGGGTTTCCAGAAGATCAAAACAGGAGATACTAAAAATGGAAAAAAGAAATGGAGCTTACAAGTAAAGAACCTCTCCAGCCTTGACTGTACATTGAAATGGCTTAGGACCTTTGAAATACAAAGGAAACTTATCCACCTCACTGTCTTGATCCTCGGGAGAAGGGTAAGGATTCACACTGCACCATGGCACATTCCTCATTGGCTCCTCCATTTCCAATCTAAACTCTTCATTTTCCTACAAAAACATGAACAAAATCCAATCCTAAACTCTTCTTTTCCTAAAAAAACAACAATACAATTCGATCATGAGATTAATTAAAAAAATCCAACACAAAAAAGATCCCATCTTTTCAAAAGAGGGAGAATATACCTGAGAATAGGAATATTGAGCTGCAGGATAATCCTTGATATACAATCTATGTACATCAGCAGGAGGAAGCAACAGGAAATGCTTCTCGCCAGAAACAACTGCATATAAATTCTCATAGTGATCTTTATGGAAAGAAGTCTCAGATAAATGATTACCGATCCACAAATTCACAGCCTCAGGTAAAGCACCAAAAGCCTCAGTAGCCCATTCAATATGCTCATCACAATCAGACCCCAAAGCGTGAGAATACTCGGTTCTGAAGCAATCATTTTGCTGTTGGAGGTACCCAACTGATCTACCAACTTGACTGCTGAGAACCCAGTTAAGGGCAAGCGGAAAAGGCAAGTTCTTTACATGGGCAGAGGCAAAACAGAAGGAATTGGCGTCAATAGGGACAAGTGAGTCGGCACGGCCGTGAGGAGTGAGGTGGAGGGAGACGGTGGAATTGGAGAGAGTGTGGGTAAGATAAGAGTGATTTGGCCAGAGAGAGAGAGCTGGCCAATGAGAAATGGCATTGGAGATGATGCATGGTTTGTTGGGAGAAACGTAGTTCCTCAAGAATTGAAGTGGAGTTGGAGGTGAATCCAAACGCTCTACTTGTGTCGTCGTTGATAAACTAAGCTCTCTGACTTCTTCCCATAAGGATTTGATTTGATCATTCTGATTATTCTTCATGTTCTGTTCGTTTTCTGCTACTTTTTTTTTTCGCCTCGTCTCGCGTCTTCTTCATAAACCCATAAACCCTTTGATTTCCTTTCACTTTTTGGGCCGTTTCATGGAGTCCCTGTGTTCGGCCATTTGTAAGGGATTTTTCCAAATACCAGTTGAGGTAGGCTCGATCAAATTGTTTTTGCCAGTTTAGTCATCATTTAACCATTTATAACTGTAATAATGACAGTAGGAGTTGTATCTCTCATCCACTATGATCCAATAGTTTAAAATTGCCTTTAAATCATGAAGAGAGCTTGATAAAAAACAAGTACATGACCCCTTTCTTCTCAAACAAGGACGCTCTCTTGATAATCGTGGCTATAAGCTTAAACCTAAGACTCAAACCGCTGCCAAAAACACCACCACACGTCATGTAATCCTGATAGTAAAAGAAAATTTAATGGAAAAGTTGGACCATACTGAATAGAATTATGAGTAAACCATATATATCTGGTTCTTTTTCAAATACCTAATAATGATCACAGTTTAATCATTAGTAATAGTCATAAACCTAATAATACAGTTATAATATTAAGTAAAAACTAATACGTGCCTTCCTGCTAGTACAGGATCCACAACAGAGACGCATGGGGAGAGCGGAGGGCTTCTTAAAGGAAACTTTCAAGTAATTGCATGGTGCCCACACACACATATATATGACTCGATTGCTGTCTAATTGTCATTCAGATTATAAGCAGCTGCTTTACGATTCAAACACATAATTCAAACATAGATCATGTCGATAATTATAATAAGGCAGCTTCTCACTACAACCAAAACGTCACCGCATACAATCTTAAATTTCAAACGGTTTCCGATAGGGTCTTTTCATCATTCCATGACCGGTAGTGATAGGCATATGATATGCCACAAATGTTTATCTTTTCTTGAACCCATACTTCTTGCGCTCATAGAACAGATCTGTTTTGGCACTTCCTAAATTAACAATTTTTGGGCAGCCATCTCTGTCTTTCTCCTGCTGTGTGCATTCTTTGCAGTAGTAAGCATCTGAGATACCAACACCCCCACAGATAACACATCGACCTTGGAATGACCCATAGTTGCACTCATCGCAAATGCGTACCAATGTGCACGGACGCACATAGGAATCACAGATTACACATTTCCCATCATCTTTCTCACAAAGTCGTCCAATTGCAATTCCCGGCTGCTTACGACACATGATCAAATCAGGATGATGCTTAGCCATAGTTCAGGTGCCCGTTTCTAACCTGCAAAAAGGACCACGAGACCAATAATGTTAGTAAGAATTTCTCACCAAAAAAGTTGGAAGCCAAAGTTTGAACAATGGATCAGATGAAACAATACATTTAACGAACTAAATTGTGTAGCAGCTGTAAAAATGATGTCTATGCAGCTTTTTCCAAATATTAAGTAAAAGAAAAGGAAATGACAACAACAATCTAGGGGTGGACATGGGCCAGGAGCACCCAAAATCCAAACCTTTTTGGATCTGAATTGAAAATAAAGATCTAATATTTCAGTATTTGGAATCAAACTGAACATAAACTGTCTTGATCTAAAACAAAAAAAAAAATCTTCGGGACCGAATAGCATAAAAAATCAACTGGTGAACCTTTGAAACAGATGAACAAAATCAAAAACAGTGAAATACATTAGCTACTATTTCTAAATCTATTGCAAGCCAGTTTTCTTTTTTAAGAAAAACAAAATTAGAACACACCTTAAAATAAATGGAAAGAATTTACAGAAATAGAGACAACAGGTTGGATTAACTCATAAGTTTTGGTGAGAAGATGGCCAGACGTCAACGGCTGCGGTTCACCAAGGCAAAAGAAACGAGGAAGCAGTGGTCGCAGTTTCGAAGAAGAGAAGTTATCGTGGAGTAGAGGGAGGCTAGCAGCAAACGGGATGAAGATATACTTAACCAATTTAGGTTGTTTGTTCTCTTATTTGATACAAGTTTATCTAGCTTCCTTTTTTCCCCTAACTAAAGCATACCAATAAGTTACCAATCACCTACAATTTAAAACTTGAACCCTAAAATCCCAAAAAATGAGCTCCTAAAACCTAATTGCAATCTACGCTCCAAAATATCATCGGCAATATATGTAAATCTTCGACCTCTCATCGAGTCAGATAAAGAGAGAATAGGAGAAAGAAGGAAAGATAAAAAAAAAATGCTTAAAAATGTAAAATCGACAATACCGACTCAGTGGGAAGAATTGAAAATAAATCCACAAAATATAGGGGGAAAAAAAAACCTGATCTGGAAATAGATAAGAGACTGCCAATGCTCCTTGATAGTTTTTCTGATAAGAATGCTACTCGATATTTCACTTGGAATGAAGAATACAATATCGTGTTAGGGTAGACATGTTTATATAGATATTTAGAACGACGTCGTTTTGATGAGCCGGGTAACCGAAAACACCGGCGCGGATTCGAATCTTCCAGATGCCTACTTTATATATTAGTGCAGATATTTTTCTTTTGTCAGGGGCAATTTATATTGCATGCTAATAAATCTAATATATTATCTAATCAAATTAAAAACTCATGTTTTGAAATAAACATTAAAATAATTAAAAATTAAAATCCAAAATTCCATGCTGATACAGAAAAAAAGTTATTCCATTTTCAATTGATTCCTGATATGGTTTTATATACATCCATGGGCAGTAGTGGAATTTACATTTTGCTAATAAGTAGTATCATTTTCAGCGAAATGCGTGACTGTAGTCATGGTAATGGAAGTTTTTGTAGATAAAGTGATTCAACCATCTTGAAGCTGCAAAACATGCTACTGCCATGGCAACTAGTGTAGTTCTAGCAGCTGCAGAGATGAGACTTTCTTTGGTTGCTGCCACAATTCCAATTGAAACCAACGAAATGACCGGCAGAATAACCTCCATAGCACTCAGAAGTTTATGTGCAGCATTGCAACTTCTACAGTTCACAACATGAGACCAGTACCTGAAAGTTTAATCCCAGATTAACAACCGAGTTTAGTTAATGGAACCGACTACTGAATGGCAGAATGTAAAAAGTAGTCATCATCACCTGTCCATCAGCTGTTCTCTCGGAGGAGTTGGAGGAAGAGCCCCACTATACTTGCCTCTCCAATCAACTTCACCACCGGCGTATTTGTTCAGCCATCTTCTGAAACCGACTACTAAGGCGTCTGCCTTGGTTGGCACAAAACAGGCCTTTTGCCAATTTGCAACGCCAGCGTCCATGATCTTGCGCTCCTGCAAAACACAACTCAACATTCACTTGAATATTTCATGCTTAAGAGTTCCTAAAATGGAGCTAAATTTCTTTCATGCAAATACAAGGAGAAAATATCGACATTAAAAGCCTAATGGAGATGCTTTCTCGGTTCACTGTCATGAATCAACATTATTTCCTGACATTTGGAGGAAAAGAAAAGCCTCACCTCCACATGAAGAAGGTATAGATCTGAATCCAGAATCAGGTTTTGTCCCAGATGAAACATCCATCGTGGAACTATTTTGTCGACCCAAACTCCAAAATTCCTAGGAAAGACCCAAATCAATCTGCTATTACCGGGGCTAACTGGGATGCAAATGAAAATCAAAGCTGCTCTTCGTTGCACTGGCGGTTTCTGCACCATGAAATTTTGAAAGGACGACATTAACAACATGAAGATACACGAAAGTTTTTAACAAGAAAATGTCCACCATTTTCTAATGAAATGACAATCTACTCTGACATCCTTTTTCCAGATATTGATGCAAATCAAAACAATGATAACCTTTTTGGTCTCGGAAGAAGATACGGCTCCATTTCCTTGATCCACCGCAGGATCGGTATAAGCATAAAATATAAAAGGTGCGATAAATTTACTACTTCCCCAGTCCTGCTTTGCGATGTAACCATCTTTGTCCAGTTTCTTGACACTCATATCCAGTGGTCTGCCTCCTTCTCTGTCCATCTTCGCTGTCAAGATCTTTTAGTTAACTCATTTGAACGTCAGATTAGAAAATAACAGAACGTAGCGGCTTCAAGCAAATTTATCAACTGCTTGTTGCATACCTGTAGGTTGTCGGCGGCTTTTCATTAGTCCGTGATGTGCATAGGGTACATGAGCAGGATCCATCAGATTCTCAATCAAGACATCATACCTGCAAAATGCAGATGGGAGTCCGTGTTTATACATTTTAGGGAAGTGCATGAAAAACCAGTTAACTTCAGGACTTCTGTCACATGAGCTAGCCTTCACTGGAACTCTTTAAGTTATAACATGTGAAAGCCAATTATACTCGATCTACTTGTTGGTAGGATCATAGGAAAACGCATCGACATCAAAAGTCGGGGAAGAGAAGGATATAGAAAATATATGATAAAAGGAAGTCTTCAGATACCCATAGGGAATATCTCTGTTTCCCATTGTCCTTGTAAATGATGGATCATCCAATTCTGGAATGAAAGGAGGCTTCTTCTTCAAAATTATATCTTTGTACTGAGGATCAGTGCTCGGCCAAAACCACACAATATCATGATGCACTGTACTAGGATATGCTGCCACGCATGCTTTCTTGAATGTATGCACCTGCGTCACGTTTAGGAAAGAGGACAATTCAGATTCTATTTCATAAGGAATGTTTGTCTGCGTAATGTCATGAACCATAGGAAAGATAGAATTGAAACCAAAAACCTGACATCGTTTAGGACATATTACTCCCTCTTAGACCAACTGAAACCCAAAATTGCAACAAAAAGAAATGGAAGAGAAGCTACCGTTTAGGAGATATTACCGGAGGACCGTCAGGAGGTGCTTGAGGTATAAACTTGCAATCTCCAGAACCATTAAAACACCAACCATGATATACACATTGTAATCTTCCCCATTGATCAATCCTTCCTTCAGATAAAGGAGCCAATCTATGAGGACAAGCATCATCAAAAACTTTCCATGAATTCTCATTCCTATCCCACCAAACTACCACATCGATACCCATAACTTTCTTTCCATGTGGAACCCTTTTATCCAGATCACAAACGGGCATAACCGGATACCACTGCGAGTACCAATCAAACTTATCCCCTTGAATATCAGATTCAACCTCTGGCTGAGGAGGGTCGATGGACTCCGTGGAAACAGAAGATGGAGATGATGATATAGAGGTGAAAAGCTTGAATCTTGAAGCATTTTTGTGAGGTCTCGAGAAGGGTGAAGGCGGTGATGCATTAGAGTGGAAACATAAAGGGTTGGGTCTGGGGAGTTGGAGTTTGGTTGGGAGGTGAAATGATGAGGATATAACAGTTTCCATGGTTGCTGGTTCTGCTTCAGAGCAGAGAGTTGGAAAAGTAAGGAAGTGGATGGGGAAGTTGAGGCTGAGTACAAAAGGAGTGACACATGTCAGAAATTAAGCTGTAATTTCAGCTTTCAGTTGAACTTGAGGCTATAAATCGGCGAAACACTTTCCAGGGCCATGTCAGTGCTTTGTACGGATAATTTATGAGGTTTTTTTTAATTTAAAATTTAAAATAATATATATGTTTATTTAGATTAGTAATTTACATAAATTATATACAAAGTAGAAAATAAATAAAGGTGGACCTTAGTCCACTATAATTATAATTTGGAGATATCATATAAATTATAATGCATAGTTTTTATAATAATGAAATATGTTAGAATGATATTATTAACTTAGTAATCCAATTATAAAAGGAAAGAATTGAGAGTTGAGATTTGGAGAATGAAACAGTCAATTATAGAATCAAACATTAGCCGCCTTAATTTATTTTTTTCTCAATAAAATAATTATTTAATTACTCTTTCATATTTTACTTAATAATTGCTCATATAATAACTACCTCTCTTACTATATGTATATTATGCATTCATCATAAAACTTCGGTATCGCAGTAATGTTTTGTTCCCCAGGTTACCTCTGCCAGCCCACACCACCACGCACCCCCGGCATCACCTCTTCTTGCTTTCCGAGACCATATAACTCACCACCCTTCTAATTATTTGCTCTCCATCTGGTCTCTAAATGCCTCCGTCTGCAACTGGATCGGCTTCTCCTGTGGTCTCACCCACCATAGAGTCACTTCTCTTAATCTTTCCTCCATGGGTCTTGTTGGTTCCATCCCTCCACAACTTGCCAACCTCTCCTTTCTCCATCACCTCATTCTCCTTAACAACACTCTCCATGGCCCTTTCCCCTCCAGAATTGGCTTATCTTCATCGACTCCGATACTTGGACTTGGGATTGAACGATTTCAATTATCAGATCCCGTCTTGGTTCGGGTCATTACCAAGTCTGGAAATTTTGTATCTTCACGGGAACAGTTTCTCAGGTTTTATCCCACCTTCCTTGTGTAACATTTCGACATTAAAAGTACTGGCAGCCATGGACAATGATCTACAAGGGGAAATTCCGGAGGAAATCGGCAATTTAGCAAACTTGGAGATACTCAACTTGTATAATAATAAGATATCGGGTTCCTTGCCATGGGGAATTTTCAACATATCTTCTATGCGAATAATTGTGCTGGCCAACAACATGATATCTGGAACTCTTCCAGATGATATCTGTGAGCACCTCCCAAATCTTCAAGGAGTGATGGTTCAATACAATCGACTGACGGAAAGCTTCCGTCAGGTTTATCTAAATGCAGCAAGGTGCTTAGGTCATCTCTTGATAACAATAAATTTACAGGAGACATCCCAAGAAATCTTGGTAATTTAACAATGATTCAGCAGCTTTATCTATTCTTCAATAACTTGACAGGCAAGTATGAACACTTTCAACATATATATTAGTTTCTTCTTTTAACAACAACCAGCTCATTTCTCACCATCTCTCTTTCTGCTGAATGCTTAAAAAATTCATTCGGAAACGTTTATTGTAATTGTTTCAAATAAAATCTATGAAGTTCATTTTTGCAGGTGAAATACCAGAGGAATTAGGCTCACTTCTTGCACTTGAGAGACTTTGGCTGAATGATAATGATCTCACAGGTCTTGATTATTTTGATTTATTTTTTGCTTCTGTTTTTCGGGAAAATTTCACTTTCAATCTCTGAGAAGATCATATTGAAAATGAAAAATGAGAATAATAATTGAAATCATTTTTCTAAAAAGAGTACATTTTTCAACAAGAAACTGCACTGGTGATAATGAAAGTTCAAATCTGGACGACAAGCGTCCATTCCAGACATCTTATGATGACTCATAATATAAACATCCAACTAAGCTTTTCCAAGTTTGTCATCAAATTTCAGGAACCGTTCCACAAAGTCTTTGCAATTGCAGTTGGCTGTGGGACTTGGCCATGGGTGATAATCTCCTGTTAGGTATCAATCTCATGACCATTTCCTTTACTTCTTTGCTTTAAATAATATTTTAGAATTATTGAATTATTTAAAAATAATTGTATTAATAAATGAAACTATAAAAATAATTTATACAGGGACAATACCAAGCAAGTTGGGTGAGCTCGATAATCTTTTGTACTTGAATCTCCAATACAACAACTTGTCAGGAAGTATTCCATCCACTCTATTCAATATAACTGCAGTAATTGCTATTGCACTAAATGGGAATCAGCTTTCAGGCACTCTTCCATCAAACTTTGGCGATACACTTCCTAATCTGGAGGGACTTTACTTCTACGGGAATAACCTTGCAGGATTTCTTCCAAGTTCCATATCGAATGCTTCCAAGCTTAATCTCATAAACTTGAGTTCTAACTCTTTCTTTGGACCCATATCCAGTTTTCTTTGCAACTTGATGAATCTGCAAAGGTTAATCTGGCTTTTAACTTCTTCACTGGTGAACCTGCTACCCCACAACTAAGCCTTTTCTCTTCCCTAGCGAACTGCAAAAGCTTAAGGAGATTAGTATTGGCAGGCAATCCACTGAATGGAACTCTTCCAAGCACGATCGGTAATTTCTCAGCTTTAGATTATTTTAGAATTGAGAGCTGTTATACCAAGGGAGTTGCACCAGAAGAAGTTGGTCAATTAAGCAACCTGATGGCCATATACCTGAACGATAATGAATTGATAGGGTCAATTCCAGCTGTTGTTGGTGATTTGCAGAGGCTTCAAACTTTTTATATTCAGGGAAATCAATTGAGCGGATCCATTCCATTGGATATTTGTCGTTTGAGGAATCTGGGGGTTCAAGTTTTGAGTCAAAAATAACCTGTCAGGATCTCTACCACCTTGCTTAGGTGATGTTATTTCTCTCGCAACTCTACTATTGGATTCCAATAATCTTACTTCTACAATACCCCCTACTCTCTGGAACCTTAAAAATCTCATAGAGTTGAACTTGCCATCAAATTCATTCAGTGGTCACCTATCAGTAGGTGTTTCAAACCTTAAGTACGTAGCAAAAGTAGACTTGTCACGTAATCACTTATCAGGAACCATCCCTCAAGATTTTGGTTACCTTCAACAATTGGCAGGGCTCTCGTTAGCAGATAACAATTTTGAAGGCCGCATTCCTGAATCCTTTGGAAACTTAATAAGTTTGGAGTCCTTGGATTTATCCTACAACAACTTGTCTGGAACAATTCCCAGGTCTTTAGAGCAACTCAGGTACTTCAAATATCTGAATATGTCATTCAACAAGCTGGAAGGAGCAGTTCCCACCGAAGGACCTTTTGAAAATTTCTCAGCCGAGTCTTTTTCAGGAAATCTCGGACTTTGTGGTTCCCCCCTGCAGCAGTTGCCACCATGTAACGTTCCTGGAAGTTCAGGGATTGGCACCAAGCAAGTACTAAAATATGTTCTTCCAGTAAGCGTATTATTAGTAATTGTCACCATATTTTCCCTGTTAAGATACCAGAAGCGAAAAGCGAAGTTGCAAACCATGCTTCATACTCCAGCATTACCAGGTTTGAGAAGAATTTCCTATTATGAGCTTCAACAAGCAACCAATGGTTCTGTGAAAGCAATTTCATTGGTAGCGGAGGATTTGGTTCTGTATACAAAGGTAGGCTTGATGATGGGACGAATATTGCTATAAAGGTTTTAAATTTGGAAGTAGAAGGAGCATTCAAGAGTTTTGACATAGAATGTGATGTGATGAGCAAAATCCGCCATCGAAATCTCGTCAGAATCGTAAGTTGTTGCTCGAACCTTGATTTCAAAGGATTGGTGTTCGATTACGTGGCCAATGGGAGCCTGGAGAAGTGGTTGTATTCTGACAACAATAACTTCGACATTAAACAAAGGCTAGACATAATGATAGATGTTGCATCAGCACTGGAATATCTTCATCGTGGTGTCGGTAGACCTATTGTTCATTGTGATTTGAAGCCAAGCAATGTCATTCTAGATGAAGATATGGTTGCCCATGTAGCTGATTTTGGCATTGCCAAGCTCCTGGGCGAAGGATTTTCAACGATACAAACCAGAACTTTGGCCACTATTGGATATATGGCACCAGGTAGGCAAACCCTCGTACATTCTGCAGTTTTACCTTCATTGTCATGCTTACTTCAACTCGTTAATGGCATACTTTATCTTTTACTCATAGAGCATGGATCAGAAGGCAATGTTTCAACAAAAATGTGATGTATACAGCTTTGGAATTTTGTTAATGGAAACATTTATCAGAAAGAAGCCTACAGATGAATATTTTGATGAAAGAATGAGCTTGAAGCAGTACGTAAGAGAATCATTACATGATGAAGTAAGCGAAATAGCAGAAGCTAATTTGCTGGGAGAGGAACAAGCTAAGGACTGCATTTCATCCATTTTGCTGTTGGCTTTGGATTGCTCTGTGGACTTTCCTGATGATAGACTTGACATGGTCGAGGCCTTGGCAACACTCAGAAGGATAAAAAACATATACCTTGCTAGTTTAGCTAGGAGATAACATGATATCACATGATTTTACTGATATTTCTTTTATCAATTTTGAACTGTCTGCGCAATTGGATCGGCATTGCCTGTGGCCTCACCCTCTGTAGAATCACTGCTCTTCATCTTTCTTTTAGGGGTCTAGCTGGTTCAAACGCTTTGAACAAAAATTCACGCATACACAATAATATGTGCCATGTTTGATTTCAATCAACCTGATATTCATAGAAACTAAAGTTTGATTAGAATTTTTATCAATTTATTACCGATGAACAGTAGCACTTATAATCATTCATCATCAATGGTATAAGGAAAAGTGAACCCGAGGAAATCTGGAGCCATCAGTATAATATTTCTCGAATGATCTCATGCATAATTAAAGGAATAACATGAATGGCATTCACGCCATTGTAAGATGCCTACTAGCTAAGAATTATTCAACCTAGAAAAAGGAAAAACAAAAACAATTAAGAACCAAAGGTCAGGCAGAAATATCATATCATCTCTTGCTAAACTTGCCAGGTATATGGCTTTTATCTTTTTCAGAGTTGTCAGGACTTGGGATATGTCAAGCCTATCATCAGGAAGATCTACAGAACAATCCAAAGCTAATTGCAGAATGGATAATATACAATCCTTGGCTGAAGAAGCTTGTTCCTGTCTCAGTAAACTAGTATCAGCTATTTCAGTCACTGCATTAGGTATTGCTTCAAACTCATTCTTGCACCAAACAGTTCATCTGTGGGCTTCTTTCTGGTAAATATTTCCATCACCAAAATTCCGAAGCTATACATATCACATTTTGTTGACACTTTGCCATCCAATCCTTCCAATCCGTATCCTACAAGAAAAATTGAAAGCCTGTCATCCACAAGTTGGAAGTAAATAAGTTCAGAATGTTAATAGTGAGGATTACCTGGTGCCATATATCCAATAGTGGCCAAGGTTCTCGTTTGTATTACAAGAAATTCTTCGCGTAAGAGCTTAGCAATGCCAAAATCAGTCACATGGGCGACCATATCTTCATCAACAAGGACATTGCTCGGCTTTAGATCACAGTGAACAACAGATGTACCGAAACCGTAGTGAAGATATTCCAATGCTGATACGACATCTATTATTATATCCAGCCTTGGTTTCATATCCAAGCAATAGTTGTGAGAATACAACTTCTCCAAGCTCCCATGAAGCATGTAATCCAACACCAGTGCCTTGAAATCAAGGCTAGAGCAGCAACTTATGATTCTGACGAGATTACGATGGCGGATTTTGCTCATCACATCACATTCTACATCAAAACTCTTGAATGCCCCTTCTACTTCCAAATTAAAAACCTTTATTGCAATATTCGTCCCATCATCAAGCCTGCCTTTGTATACTGACCCAAATCCTCCACTACCAATTAAATTGCTTTCGCAGAATTCATTGGTTGCTTGTTGAAGCTCATAATCGGAAATTCTTCTCAAACCTGCTAATACTAGAATATAAAGCATAGTTTGCGACTTCGCTTTTCGCTTTTGGTATCTCAACAAAACACATGTGGTGACAACTGCTAATAGTGCAGCTGCTGGAATAACGTATTTTAGCACTTGCTTGGTTCTGATCCCTGATCTTCTACGAACGTGACATGGAGGTAACTGCAGCAGAGGAGAACCACAAAGTCCAAGATTTCCCAAAAAAGACTCGGCTGAAAAATTTACAAAAAGTCCTGTAGTGGGAACTGCTCCTTCTAACTTGTTAAATGCCACGTTTAGATATTTGAAGTACCTGAGTCGCTCCGAAGACTTGGGAATTGCTCCAGACAAGTTGTTGCCGGATAAATCCAATAATTCCTAGCTTATTAAGCTTCCAACAGATTCAGGAATATGGCCATCAAAGTTGTTATCTGCTAAGGAGAGCTTTACCAATTTTTGAAGGTTACCGACATTGTCAGGAATGGTTCCCCGATAAATGATTACTTGACAAGTCCACCTGTGCTACATCCTTGAGATTTGAAAGACCCACTGATAGGTAACCACTGAATGAATTAGATGACAAGTTCAACTCTATTAGATTTCTAAAATTCCAAAGGGTGGAGGGTATAGAAAAAGTAAGATTATTGGAATCCAGTAGTAGAATTGTGAGAGAAATAACATCACCTACGCAAGGGGGTAGAGATCCTGACAGGTTATTTCCACTGAAATTTAAGACTCCCAAATACCTCAAATGACAAATATCTGCTGGAATGGATCCGTTTAGCTGATTATCCTGAATATAAAAAGTTTGAAGCTTGTGCAAATCACCAATTGCAGCTGGAATTGATCCAATCAATTCATTATCTTCCAGGTATATGCTTATCAGATTGCTCAATTGACCAACTTCTTTTGGTATAATTCCCTTGATATAACAACTCTCAATGCTAAAATACTCTAATGCAGAGAAATTACCCACTGTACTGGGAAGAGTTCCATTTAAAGGATTGCCTGCCAATACTAATCTCGGTAACCCTTTGCAGTTTGTCAGAGAAGCCAGAAAACTCAACTGTTGAGTAGAAGGTTCATTAGTGAAAAAATTATATGCCAGATTAAGAGGTTGAAGATTCAACAAGTTGCCAAGAGAAGTGGGTATTGGTCCAAAGAAAGAGTTAGAACTCAATCCAATAATAGCGAGCTTGGAAGCATTAGATATGGAACTTGGAAGAATTCCTCCAAGTTGGTTTCCAAACAGGTAAAGTTCCTGCATATTAGGAAGTGAATTACCGAAATTTGGCGGAAGACTTCCTGACTGGTGATTTCCGTTGAGTGCTATAGCTATTATTGATGTCATATTGAATAGAGTGGATCCAATCCTGCCTGATAAGTTGTTCTTCTCCAAATTCAAGTACAAAAGATTGTCGAGCTCATTGATTCGTTCTGGTACAGTTCCTGTCAAAATATGAAAAACAAATGTCTCAATCTGTTAATTGGCCGTACCTGCAAATTTTATTACTACGATTATCTGCCAAAGAAAACTTAAAAAGTTGATTTTAAATCATTAGTTCATTATCATAAATTCATTTAATTAATTCAGATATACCTGTTAGGAAGTTGGTACCCAAAGCCAAGTCCCACAGCCGACTACAATTGCCAAAACTTTGTGGAATGCTTCCTGAAATAGTCGGATGCTAATTTCTTAGAGAGGAAGTTTCAAGGAAATATCAGAATTCGAATGTAAAAAACAAATAATAAAAAAAACCAAAAAGGAATTTGACCTCTAAGTTCATTTTTCTCCCAAGTCCAACAAGAGAGCCTATTTCCTCAGGTACTTCACCTACAAATGATAAATTACTGAATGATCCTGAATGATTTCAGACTTCAATAGTAATCCAAGTTGAATGCTCCAAGACTCATATATATTTAAGAACTAATCCAACTATTACGAAGGAGACTTTATGTTGTGTTCTGAATATGTATGAAATGATAAAGGGTAGATAAAAGGAAGACGCTAATATAGTATGCATACCTGACAAGTGATTGGAGGAGAGAAAAAGTTCCTCGATTGTTGTCAGATTCCGAAGATCTTTCGGGACGTCTCCTGTAATATTGTTGTTATCAAGAGATAAACGAAGCAGTTGTTTACAGTTAGACAAACCTGACGGAATCCTTCCAGTCAATTGATTGAACTGAAAACCCACTTCCAAGAGATTTGGCAGGCGATGACAGATATCATCTGGAAGATTACCAGATATCATATTCTTGGCCAACACAATTGCTACCAGAGATGATATGTTAAAAACTTTCCGTGGCAAGGAACCTGTAATTTTGTTATCATGCAAGTTAAGCACCTCCAGGTTGGTCAAATCACTTATTTCGTCAGGAATTTTTCCTTGTAGATTATTGTTCGTTAGCGCCATTGATTTTAACGTAGAGACGTTGCACAAGGAAGGTGGGATAAAACCCGAGAAACTGTTACTATCAAGATACAAATGTTCAAGTCTTGGTAATAAGCCCAACCAAGACGGAATCTCACCATCGAAATCGTTAAATCCTAAGTTGATGTGTCGGAGTCGGTGAAGATGAACCAATTCTGGAGCCAAAGGACCGTGGAAACTGTTGTTAAGGAGAACAAGATCATTGAGAAAGGAGAGATTACCAATGTGTGGAGGGTTGGAGCCATTAAGACCCATGAAAGAGAGATCAAGGGCAGTGACTCTATGGTGGGTGAGACCACAGGAGACGCCGATCCAGCTGCAGACTGAGGCATTCAGAGACCAGTTGGAGAGCGAATAGTGATGAGGGTCATGGGTGATATGATGTTTGAATGCAAGAAGAGCATTCTGGTGGTGTGGCTGCCGTGCACAAGTCACATGAGAAACAGAAAAGTAATCGCACCGCCGTAATGCTAAGGGATGAACAAAGCCTTGCCATGATATTACTACGTAGAAGGTTGTTGGAGATGTATGATTAATCATCTTTCCTATGAAGCCTATATATAGGAGCAAGTTGGTAGTATTATCATGCATGCACGCATGCATGCAAAAACCCTACAATCACGCAATAAATCACAAATATATATATATATATATTAATATTTTAAGTAATTGATTAGAATAGTTTGATAGTTTCATTTAATTTTTATAATTAATCAATCAATTAAATTTGTGATAAATGAAAGGGAAAAGGAGGCTGCTGGAATGTTGGATTTCATAATTGACCATTTCAAACTTTATTATGTGAATTATGTTCACCGAAATTATTGAAAAATAATTTTGTAATTATATGTATCAGACTGATATTTAAAAAATTGAATAAAATTTTTATAAAAAGGAATTATTTTAATATATTTTATTTTATTTTTAAATTTTAATAGAAAATATCTCTAGATAAAAACATATCTTTAATATCATATAAATAAGTATATAATTAATGATGAGTAGTGTAATTTAGTATTTGCTTGGTGACAAGGTCTTTTGAACTTGACCATTTTCTAACCAGAAAGAAGTGATGGGTTGTAATGGAGATTTGACCAATGTTTGATGGTTATATTGGTGAAGGGGTTAATGAGTATTTCTGTTTGACTAAATCAAAAGGGTGATGGCTGGTTGATCACCGACCATTTGATTACTTAAGACTTGACTTGTTAACGCACACACTGTAAGCATATGGAAAAGTGAGCACTGGCGTGGAAGTTGGGCCTGAGATGGAGCAGCCGAGTATGGTGGGCGAAAAAGAAAGACAGAAAAGGGGCTTACAATTCAATAGCCTACCAAATAGATTCGACCCACCCAACATTCTCCAGAACCAGAGGCCCGATTCACCTTCCAACAGAAAAGTTGATATTGATTTTATTCCACCTTTAAACTATTCCAAAATGCTTTTAATTAATAACAAAGTCTTTCTTTATAATCATTCGTCTTCTTTTTGTGGTTAAGAGTCATTTGGCCCTTCTCCAAAATGCTGTCTCAATGACTAAGCCGTTTAGGATGGATCTGTGTGCTTCCACTCATGTTCAAGCTTCTACCAGTAGCAGTAATGCCTGCCATGACCGATCAGAAAGCAGCTCTTACATGAGTGTTGACTTTTACAAGGCTGCTCAAGATGGAATAATCGATCCCTTCGAGCATTTTTCAGGACCTGCTTTAGCTCGCCTTATTACCCCTATTAATGATACAATCCTTCATCTCTACCTGGCTTCGCCCTCCGGAAAATCGACAACCTTTGTTCAACAAGTTCTTAACATCTGCCCCTCGATTCTCCTGCAGATTAATATTTATGGTGATATTCCTTTGCACGTAGCAGCAAGATACGGACATTTAAATGTAGTCAAGCTGCTGATTGAACAGACAAGAGGGCAGCATCAGGATCTGGAGAGTGGAGGAGAAGCTGTGAGGCAAATGATAAGGATAAGAAACAAAAAGAAGGAAACAGCTTTACATGATTCGGCTCGAAATGATCATCCAAGTGTGGTGGGACTGTTGATAAATGAGGACCCTGATTTTGTATATTCTCCGAATGAGTTTGGAGAAACGCCGATCTACTTGGCAGCAGAGAGAGGACATCTGGATGTGGTTGTTAAAATGTTGAAAACCTGCGGTTCAATCGCCTATGGTGGTCCTAATGGCAGAACAGCTTTACATGCTGCTGCTATGAATCGCAATGGAGGTAACTGAAAGAGTTTTACCATACTTATGCCTAAATTTAATGCAAAATTGACTTCAATAGCAAGCTGACTTAGATAAATTAAAGTACTTCAGGAATTGTACGTGCACTCCTGGACAAGAGAAGGAGTTTGGCGACCAAAGCTGACGAAATAGGATGGACTCCGCTTCACTATGCAGCATTTATAGGAGCAAGTCGGGTGGTGAAACAGATATTAGATTATGATAAGTATACAGCATATGCTGCTGAGAATACAAGGAAGAGAACAGCTCTTCACTTGGCAGCCTGCCAAGCCAACGTAAAATCAATGAGAGGGATAATATCCAAGTGCCCAGATTCCTGCAAACTTGTCGATGACAGAGGGTGGAACGTTGCTCATTATGCTGTGATAAGCAAAAGCGATGATGCATTAAGGATTATTCTGGAAAATTCATCATGCATTTATCTAGTAAATGAGAAAGATGTACAAGGAAACACTCCTCTCCATTTGCTGGCTGCTTTGCAATCTCATCCCCGTTCTCTTATGCACCATGCCAAAGGTCACCGTTTTGCAGTTTACAGGCAGAACTTCATGTGTATTAAGGAATTGCTTAGTCGCTCACCCCGCAGGAAGGTCAGCCTTCTAACTAGCTTTTCAGCATTATATTTCTAAGCATCCAATTTCATATGATACAGAACTCGCCTGGTGCTAACGGAGTTGGTTTTTTGTTTGATTTAAATCGTTTATTGTTGTTCAACTCATAGCAGACACAGATTTTGGAGTGGATGAGAGACCTTGGTGATGGAGCATTGGGTGAAATTGTGATAAAGAAAGATGATCTGATTCTAGAATTTGAAAGAGCTAGAGACTCCCATATAGTAGTGGCAGCACTTGTGGCAACCGTAACATTTGCAGCAGCATTCACCTTACCTGGTGGTTACAACAGCAGTGACAGTAACAATAATCGCGAGTTAAACCAGGCTGGAACTGCCATTCTCAGTAAAAATTCAGCTTTCAGAGCTTTTGTCATATCTGATGCTATGGCTATGGTGCTCTCAACTTCTTCTCTTTTCATCCACTTCACGCTTGCATTGCATGGATATCGACAAAGATTTATGTGGTTAATGGTATATGCGTTTAGGTTCATTGTGTTTGCCATTGAAGCTATGGTCGTTGCATTTGTTACGGGCACATATGCAGTATTGTGGCCTTCTCAAGGACTTGCCATTACCACTTGCGCCATTGGTCTGAGCTTCTTCATCTTTGTGTTTTCTATACTTACCAGGATCAACTCCACCATTTTCAAATTTAGTGGCAATATTTGAGCTACTTAGCTGTAACTTGATTGGATTTTGATGATACAATTAGACCGATGCTTCTTCGTTTGCTTAGCATATGTATATATATACATGTAAATGTAAATTCCAGTGGTGCAGTTGGAGCATTAGATTATCTATGAGAAATGAACCTTTTCAATACATGTTACAGACATTAACTTGAAATAGATCATCATCGACTGGAAGAAGCTCCTCAGATTGCTTAGTGAAGGAAACTTTTGATGACTCGGTAGAATATGCAAACCCAAAGCAGAATCTAATAATCGAATCCCCACGCCATATATATACAAACATCTGGCTGCAATCCATTTCTGGTAAATCAGAAGTATTTTCTTTATTATAAAAGGGTTTCAGATCCCAAAACTTTACAATGTTGTCATGCATTGTACAAGATGAATGCACTAATGAAACAAGAAGACTTAAATATACGAGTGATTTCGACAAGGTGGAAGAGGGAAAGAATGACAGAAAAAATTTTCATATTTTATCCTTTTCTATGCACATGAAAGAATAAATTAGTTAGAAACTAATTCTCTCTAATCACACATTATCTACTGCTATCATTGATGTCCTGCCAACTCTGTGTTACTATTATGTGGAAGGCTTCTTTGCGTTAAAATCCCTTTTTCGGCTAACGGTAAAGCTGCAGTTGCAGCTCTTTCCCCACAAAAGCCAGTCGGTGTGGACATCTTTTGCCCCAAGGCGCCGGTGCTTCTTGAATGAGCGATCCTTCTTGGAGACAAGTTCACTTGCTCCAAGGCTCGAAACTGGAGCTCTGATGGATAGTCTCTAACACAGCCAATTCTTGGTCCTGCTCCAGTCGACCATTTACAGGACAACTGCCTGCCCAGTTGATATGATTTCGATCCCTTCTTTGAATTAATCCTTTGAAGGATTGCATCTTCAGGAATGTTTTCTACTTCATTATCCTCCTGATCTTCATAAACTTCTTTCTTTGGAAGCTTTTCATATACTGCTTCATAACTATCTGCTACCTGCGGGTCTTCAGTCACATCAATCTGTACACTTTGGAGTAACTCATCGCACTTCGGTAATTCAAGATGGGTCAATTTCTTACTGAAGTTGTCGAGTAGTCTCGGCTTCTGTTCTTCCACCAACACCGTATCAGAGTTATCTTGAACTGAATCGTTGCTCTGTGTATTCAGATTTTCAGAATCCATTTCCCCGGTCTCCAAATCATTCACCATATCAATCAAGTTCTCTTCAGATGAATAATTTCTAAGATGTCTGTTGCTTCTCAGCTTATCAAGTGATCCTTCTTCATCGTCAATTGGACTTTTCTGAAATATAAGAAAAGAACAAAATTACTGAGCATGCTGTGTTTTAGTTTTCATCTCTAACATTCAATCGTTAGCAACAATGATTGTATATCGTTACCTTCACATCTGTAAGATCTACATTGTTTTCTTGAAGGAATGACAAGAAATCCCTGAAATTTTCCTCTGTTGGAAGATAGTGTCCACTGTGAGGCCAAACAGCCTGTTCAGAAAAGTAGAAAGAATCATCATTAATCCATAGCAACAACAAAATAATGCTAAAAGCAATAGGAACTGACCAACACTGAAATACAGTCATTCGTTACATTAGATCTTATACCTTAAGGATGCCACTCTCGCAGATCAATCTACCAGCAGCAGTTGTGACTCCTCCAGCTAAGAAGCTAGAATGCTGGAAAGTTCCCTTCTTTTTCTTGCCAACATATAAGTTTTTAGATGTACTAAGAACAAATATCCACTTGGCATCTGGAGTGGTGTGAAGCAACTCCCCTGTCTGCTCGTAAATGAACTTCCCATCCTTTACGATGACTTCATAGGGCTTCCTTTCCATCTATAAAAGAAAAATATTTCCTTTCAGTTAAACATTCAACTCCAAAATCAGATAATGAGTTGTATTCTGAAGTGTGGAGAAGCTTACAGGACCAAGATACTTGATGCACTGCTGTTGAAGTTTTGATCGAGGACATTTTTCCAGGTTTACTTCTTTGCCTTCTCCTATATCTAGCCTGTGGTTTCAAAGAGAATATGTAAGCTCAACTTCAAATCTATGATGACAACAATCATATTTTGGACTGGCAGGATCTAAGGAAATTACCAGTAGAAGAAAGGTTCTCTATTCTTGGAATGAAGCCATTTTACGTAGTAGAAGTGTAAATTATGTCCATAGCGATGTCGTGGATCAATCTGTTATTTTCACAAAAGACATTGGCATAATCGAGTTAGCAAGGGTTGATAAAGAATAATTTCTTCTCATAATTCACATAAATTCCGGAAATTTGACTTACTGCTTCAAGCCAGTGCTGTAAAGCAAGCTTTTGAGCTTTATCGTTCTTTGATAAGCCTTTACCAACCTTGGCAGCTCTTGTTCTTGCTCTTGACCAACGTGAGATGGCAGTTTCATGTTTTTCAATGTCGAAGAAGGATATAGAACTATGCTTGAGTTCAGCAAAATCTAACAGTTTCCACCTGTAATAGCCAATAATTGAATTAGACTAAGAAAAACGACCATTAAATTTCCAAATAAAAAAAATCTATAAGCATTTCAAAAGGTGTATACCAGCTCTGCTCGACAAGAACTGCACAATCTGCTAGCTTTCTTCTGGTTCTGAAGCTTTTGTACACTTTCTGCAACTTTACTGCTGCCTGGTGTTTGGGAGCTGAGGGATCGAACAATTGCAATTTTTGGACCGATTGTACATCATTATTTAAACTTTGAGGTTGATTATCCATCTCTTCGCTCTTTTTGCCAACTGACAAATCCTTCTTTTGGTTGTCCGATGTAGGATGTCCCATTGAGAATTTATCTTCTAGTTCTCCCCCCTTAAAGCTAACACATCTTTCCACAATCATCTTTCCAGAACCTAAAGATTTCATTATCAAAGGCTCCAAGTCCTGACTTCCAAAACTAATGGATCGGGTGGGAGTCTTCGCTTCATTATCTCCCAGGCAAATAGATTTCACAGTCATAGATTCCAAGCCATTGCCAAAATCATCACATTCAGAAAACGGGCATGAAAAAAGTATTCCCATCCGAGAAAGAAGGAGGTTCGTATCAATTTCTATGACACGTTTCCCTGTCGAAAACATCAAAGCATTGAAGTTAATTTCATGTTTATTCAATCATCACATGTAAGGTCACTGTATGCAATAACAAAGCAAGCTCTTACTATCACAAGTTATAAAACACGGGAAATACTTGCCTAGAAATTTTGGGAATTATATATTCATAAGGACAAAGAAGTGTGAAAAATCTAAAAAGACCAGAAGGCAGAAACCCAGAAAAAGAACACTCTTATTCTTCCCTTGACAGCATCATCAATGTGACAAAGTAAATGACATCGCATTATATGTACAAGGAAAAGGAAAAAAAAAAGCAATGGATCTGGAAAACCATTGCCGGAATCTGTTAGTGCGAAGGAAAATGAATCATCAATTTAAACCAAGATTACAGAACAGGGATAGCATTTGATCTGGACATCCCAGAAAAACCATGAAGTCAGTCTTTCTAATGTCAAGATGAACATATAAATTATGCCATACAATGCAAAAACAAAAGTTACGAAGAAGAAAAATGAATCTATAAAACCCAGAAACAGATATACAATAACATATTTGAAATGCAGTAAAAAAACAACCCAGATGTATTTGTTGAAAAGAAAACCGAAGAAGAAGAAGAAGAAGAAGAGCCAGCAGGGGGAAGTGAAAGGCAAGAGCATTTTAACCATTAGAGCCAGTTGTTTGTAAGCAAGAATAAAAGCAACACCCAGAAGAAAGAAAAGAAGACCCAATAAAATAAATCAAACAATAAAGCAATACCTACCTTACCTTGAATCGTGGATTTAGAACCCAACAAACAATATTAGGAAGATGAAAAACAACAAGGAATTTCTTTCTCTCTCTCTCTCTTTGAAGTCTATATTTTTGTTGTCGGTATGATCTCTTACAATCTATAGCAAAGTTTGAGGCTTTCAAAGCTAAAAAAGAAACTACGGTTCTTACCCAGTGTTTGGATTGCGCTTATATACACACACACACACACACACACACACATATATATATATATATACAGGGCAACACACTGAAAGAAAGAATGAAAGCGAAAAGCAGAGAGTTTTCCAACCACGTGGAGCGGACTGCTGGTGGGAGGTTTCGTCTGTTTAAAACTTGTAATTTGAAAATCATTTTTTTTTTTTTTTGCCTTCTAAATTTTTACCATTAATAATAATTTTTCTTCTGGTTTATAATTTTACCTACATAATTTATAATGTCATTAACTCCTTAATTATGAGTTTCAGTTAATTCACCTATTCTAACACAGAATTAGCCATCCTAATTTCTTGTATTAATTAACTATTTAAGGCAGCTTATAGTTTTACACAAAAATACTATATAAAGAGATAAATATTAGAAATAGAGGAGAAGTCGCAATCAGAGAGAAAGGGAAACGGTGTGGTTGGGGGGGGTTAATCGCCATCGCTTATGTCATTAAGACCTTTCTCCAAGTAATTTGGTGTTTGTTAACGTATCTTGTCTTGCAAGTCTCGGTCTTCTTACATTACATTCTTCTTTACAACTGGATAAGCTTTTACCTCGTATTTCATTAATAAAAATCAAATATAAATTTACCATTGACTCCTTCTATTGTCACAATTATATACTTTTATTTAATACGTATTTTTCTTGAAATCGGCAAATTCTTTGGTCTAACTAACAAAATATATTATTATTTTTTAAACCATAAATAAAATAAAAACTTAGCTATTTTACATAAAACTGTAATAAAAAAATCATGAAATTATAAGTATAGATAGATGGAGAGTGGGGGGTGGGGGGGATGATGATGATGTATGAGCACATGTGTAAACTTTTTGGAAGGATATGAGTTGGTTGACTTTTTCCAATATGTTGAACGTAGAAAAGGAAAGCTGAAAAGGCACCGAAACTTCCAGGGGTTCTTCCTGAACGACCAATTAGTTGACTTGAGGATCCCAGGAAAAAGTGCATATAAAAAGAGGGCGGATGATGAAGATGGGTTAATGGCAACAAAAAGGTCCTAATAACGTCTAACATTTGTATCTACTTTTTGTTGATTATTTAATTCCAACCAAAGCATTCAAAGCCAGCTTAGCTATATTATCTGTCTCTATATATTATTATACATAGACCCAACCAGTGACATGTTTCTATATATATATATATATCTTTAGCATCATTCATCCCATCATTTACTGCTAACCAAAATAATAATAATACAAATAATATATATTTCCATTTTAATTTTGCATGGATAAAATAAAAACCCAAGATTTTCAGTTTTTTCAGACCACACACATATATATATATATATTAATTGCAACGTCAATTACATATATATTCAAGTGTCGGAAAGTAGTATTCAGCCAATTAGAAAAAGACATATAAATTAAATAAATATTATTATTACATAATTGGGTCGTGCAACAAAATTTTCCGTTTGGGTAAATAGACAGCTCAGCTCTGTTCTTTGATTTTCAATAAATTTTTATAAATTTAATTAATGAGCCCCTTAATAATATACAAATTAACACATCTCAATTTCATTAAATATCAAACATTAATTAATTATTATTTGTATATTAATAATTAATAATAATTACACATGATAAATATAAAATCAATAAATATTTAAAATTTAATGAAAATTAACACGTATTATTGTATTATTAATGAATCTATAATCTTGAATCATCCAAAATTTATCATATATAATGAATATGAATCATTCAAGAACTTTTTCTTGTATATACAATTTGAAAAGAAGCAAATAAATTGAAATTATTGTAAAAAAGTAATTGGAGAAAAATTATAAATGTATAATAGAAATCCTAAATACTGAAAAAAAAAAAAAAGCTAAAAAACAATCTCAAAAGGTTGATCTTGGAAGATGAGTTGGTAAGGAAATTTGAACGCAATCTAAAAGGACAACCAATATCTGAATTAATATTGTCCAATAAACGGGGTTAACAGATCTCAGATTTCAGATTTATGACCTGTAAAATACCAACCAACTGAACTAACCCCCAGCCTTCACCTTCCTTCATCTCCCTTTCGGCCATGACACTTTGTCACTTTCTCCCTGTCTCCTCTGCTGCTTTCTTTGAATTCCACACTTCCCTATCCTTACAACTTTCACTTAATTTCTTCCTAATCATTCCTTTTTGCATGCATCGATAATAGAACGTGATGATATATCGATCAATTATTTGATTGTTTTACATCTATTTTAGTTATCACTTCCATGCACTAGTCAGGAAGGTCAGATCTGAATGCGGGCCAAGTATTTATATTAAAGAAAGTATAGAGATCAAATCAGACAATGCGTTGTAGGCGACAACTGTGAATCCAGAGCTGCATGCATTGTCTCGCAAAAACTTGGAACATAGGGGTACGTAGTACCGTACAGTGTGGTATGAAGTTAATTATGTCAATGACCCATGTGCTCAATTTGGCTTTCCTCACTATTATATCCATCCATATCCCTACAAACTAGCCGGTTTAAGGATTGCTTTTGCTTTTCCAATTTCTTCTTCCTAATAATTTTTGCAACCTAGGGGTTTGTTTCACATTGAATGGTTAATTAGCATGAACATTCCATTATAATATTCATGTTCTAAAGTACAAATCTTATATTCGATGTTAACAACTAAATTTACTAAACTAAACACATAATTGATACGTACATGCAAGTTTGATGATAACGTTAAAAAGATAAATAAATATCTTATCTCAAAGTTTTAATCTATGTATTATTCATTTATAAATTATTTATTAAATGGAATTATACGAATAAAATTGGAAAATGTAAGCTTAAAGAAACATAACAAGCAAAGGGGTGGATGGAAACAATCAAATCCCAAGATTCCAATAAACATTCGTACATGACAAGTCCTTTCTAACGGTCCAAAAACAACTAGACTGGCATGGGTTTGGTTGCATGAACCACAAGGCGGACTAGAAATTCATTAAGCTCATAATTTATTATACATTATCATTCTTTATTTAGATCCATGCCATGTTAGCCTACCTAGATCCAATCATTTTTTTTTATATTTCTTAAATTATTAAAAAAAACACTTCAAACTATTTTAATTTTTCATCAACATATTTGTATTTTTTGAATAAGTAAATTATTGAAAAATCCCTGATTTGATTTTTTTTTATTGTAAATTATTGGATTTTTGAATCGAAAATAAATAAGAGTAAAGAAGAAGGTAACCGTGAAAGCATGGGAGGCTATCAGATAATGGCAGCTGTAGAGTCAGACACAACGGATCGGATGGATGAATAGGTGGCTGAATTTCAAGGTGAAAAAGTCTCCATCTCCTCAACCAAATCATACCCAAATACGCGCTTAGCTTCTGCACCGACTTCTGCTCGCTCTACCCCTTTTTTCCTCCCTCCAAATTAATATGTTTAGTCAAATTATGGAGTACGGCCGTCCATTTTGCTTCCCCGAAATGATATCTGGCGGTGGTTTTCTTAGTATGGTTCTCTTCATATTCAGTAGCTTATCTGGTTTGGATTTGGATCCGAATCGGGTCATGAAAGTAACGTGGGAAGCAAGAATAGCATAAATGCTGATGTTAAAAGCGAAGGAGAAGAAAATGGATGTGGAGCTTGTCAACCAAGTTGTCTGAATTTACGGTCAAACTACTTCAACACTAAAGCAATCGAAAAGTCAACCCACCAAATCGTCATATTATTCTTTTTAACGTTGCCCTACAAAATGGCGACATCTAACATTCGTAATTGCAAACATAAAATCCTATTTATATTCAAAATTATAGTGAATATTTGGAACTTATTATCATTTGGGTTAAGCAATTTGGTTGTATAATTAAAATTGTGGGTTGTTGAGGATAGAACAGATCAATGTAATATGGTCAAGAAAGTCAAACAAAAAATAACTAATAATTCTATAGGGACCAAGTCTTTTGCTTTACTTCCAATTAATAAACTCTCAATCTTCTATCTCAATCTCAATGATTATTTATATATTCAATGGAACCATGTTTATGCTTTCTTTAGCATTAATAATCATTCCATATCCTTATTAGTCTCGAGTATCATATGTTTGTAAGCTTTCGCTTGATTCATCCAGGGATTACACCTGAAAAATATCTCGACTCTGATATCAATGTATATTAATATGATTTTTTTGAATGTATTATTATTCATATAAAATGAAATATATTATTATTTTGATAAGAAGGGCATAGAAGTTGGTAAGCAAAATTGCAAGGATGGTTGTGTTGATTAATAGTGATGAGAAATGCCTCACCAAAATACTACATTATAATTGTAAGCTAATGGCCTGGTTTTCATATCTACGAACAAACACCAACAAAATGCCATTATTTTAATATCAACTAAAATTTGGTAGCAAATCACATTAACAAGCAAAGCTGGATTCAAATGTGTTCAACCCACCCACCATCCCCAAACGGATAGGATTATATATATATATATATATATATATAGTTGAATTATTATGGTAGTGATACAGTATCACATCACAACCTCCAAGGGTGTTTGTATTGATTTCAGAGGCAAATGCAAGTTAATTTCAAGCCCAAAGCCTGAAATTTTGCATTCGATTCACGGGCCCATTGACTCCATGCATGGCTTAGACAAACGACATCGTATCTGCTTTAGCACCCCCCGCCTGCAAATTGCCCTAAAAGCTTACGAAAGGGAAAAAGAGAAGTGCTTTACAACTAAATTGTTGGATTGATTTTAATACATTTCGTAAAATCCGGCGGTGGGCTCCACCGGCCCCACCCTGTTCTCCGATCTGCCTTGTCTATGCTCACACCATTCCATATCAAATTCATGCATATTTTAAATTTTGAATTATATAATCCTGATGAACAAAATATAGCTTGGCATGATGAACTAAGGAATGAGATTAGCAACGGGTTTCTCTTTTGACTTTTGGGTTGTGTTTTCATTCAAAGTATCAACGAGATTGAGTTTTGGAGGGAAATTCAGAGACCAGCTCCATCATATAATGGAAAAAAGAAAGAATACTCTCTCTTGCATGGCCCAGTTAACCACAGACTTCAATGCTCAAATGAACGGTGCTGATGATCTCACCATCATCTTTCTCCCTGTAATCTTTTATAAACCACAGATGTTTAGAGACATTCAAAAGTTGGTAATAAGACAAAAAAAACAGACCAAGAAAGAAGAATATTTGCTGTGAAAACTTATTAAATATACAACTACACTCCTAAACAAACAGAGCAAGAAAAAGCTGCCACTAGAGGTTTCTTATCAACTTCTTAATCATAATTAGCATACCACATTCTAATTACAACATATATTCAAAGCATTTTCATTTATTCTTGTATTTAATGAATAGTTACTTTAGTTTTAGCATCAACAAGTATGCTGCTTCCTGCTCTTTCTGTTGTTTTTTAACATATAAAGCAACAGTTTTTTTTATTTTCTTTTTCTTTTCTACTTTACTGGGTCTTTAAGGAATCTGTCTAAAGATTGTGCATTCAACACTTTTCTTTTCTACTGAGTTCTGCTCAAAGTTTGTTCTTTTAAGTTCTTAGCTAATTGTTTCTTCAGTGCATAGGTGGGTTCTTTAGGGCTTTAATTAACTGTTCAGAGGCTGTTTCATTGCTTGATTTGTTCTTCTTGCTCTCTTTCAGCTGCTCAAAGTTGGATCAGGTGCTTTTCTTCTTTCTATTCTTACTTTTTCTCATCTGGGTACTTCTGCTTTTTCAGTTTTTTGGCATCTGGGTATTTTTTTTAAGAGGTTTATATGGTTGTTTGATGTGGGTTTTTGCTTTCCCATTTCGATTTTAGGCTTAACAAGGGATTATGATACCTTGTCACCTCTGTTCTTTTGGCGTGCTGCTGATCTGTTATGTACTGATTTCCTAGTCGACAGTGTGTTTGATAACTTGCAAGTTGCTACATTGCTTTTGCATATTTGAGGTCACTATGCCCTTAGGCAGGAGCATAGACATCACACTTGCAAAAGGTTGAGGATTAGCTAGAGCAAAAATAATTGCAAAAGAGAGGAAATCAGCCATATTAAAAATACCTTCTGGTTTTCTGCTTGTTGCTGCATTTTGGCTGTCCTAGACTTTCATTTTCATGCTGTTTAGTTGTTGAAGTTATTGTCTGATTACTGGCTTAGGTTGATAAGATGATGGTCTTGGAAGGCAGTCATTGAACTTTGAGTTGTGTTAGTTTGAGAAAGTTAGTTCCAGGATGACATAGAACCGTTTAGATAACAAGTTATATCTTCATCTCCCTTGAGGTTTCTCCACTTCGATCAAGATATTCTGTGTAGATGTAATTTGCAAAAACTGTGGATTTTAAAATTATGATGTTGATTTGTAAATGAAAAAGTCCGCTTTGATTACTTTGTACTGTCACATTGAGATGGAGTTTAGTCTTTGGCATTTGTACTTAATTCCATGTTGGCATATAGTCATTGTATTTTTGGCAGTGCAGCTTCTGCTAGGAGCAAGAAGGCAAGAGTTTTTCAGATCGAATGTTGATCAAAAAATGGCTTGGAGGTCTCCTTTTGCTCCTAGTTGGAATGATCAGCAACGCAATAGGTAAGGCATGAAAACATGTTCCGTATCTGCCTTTAAGATCTGTCTTTCGTGTACTTGTAAGGATTGTAAAATCCATAAAAATGGATATCTTTGGAGGAGAACTTTATATACTACTAATTCCCGTTTCATCTCTCTGTATTCTGTGATTCTATCTTTTCAGTTTTAAGTTACATATGACTGCCAGCATCATCAATTCCCCCTGCATGGCAAGTATATATTAAACTGAATCACATTCTTGAATTTTCAGGTGCATTTATAGGAATAAACATTGGAACAGATGTCTCTAACATGCCACCAGCTTCCGACGTGGTTTCGATCCTTAAAGCAAATCAGATTACTCATGTTCGCCTCTATGATGCAGATTCTCACATGTTAAAAGCCCTTGCAAACAGTGGAATTGAAGTAATGGTTGGTATCACTAATGTGGAAGTTCTAGGAATTGGGGAATCTCCAGCAGTAGCTGCATCATGGGTTAATAAAAACGTGGCGGCCTACTTACCTTCAACAAACATTACTGCCATTGCAGTTGGAAGTGAAATTCTTACTTCAATCCCAAATGCTGCCCCTGTTCTTGTTCCTGCCATGAATTACGTTCATAAAGCTCTAGTTGCTTCAAATTTAAATTTTCAGGTCAAAGTTTCAACTCCTCAATCCATGGATGTTATCCCTAGACCTTTCCCTCCTTCAACTGCCACCTTTAATTCATCCTGGAATTCTACAATTTATCAGCTCCTTCAGTTTTTGAAGAACACCAACTCATATTACATGTTAAATGCGTATCCTTATTTTGGATACACTTCTGGAGACGGCATCTTTCCATTAGATTATGCTCTTTTCCGACCACTTCCGTCAGTCAAGCAGATCGTTGACCCCAACACTCTTTCTCACTATAATAGCATGTTCGATGCCATGATAGATGCAACCTATTATGCCATGGATGCTTTCAATAGTTCTGGGGTTCCAATTGTCGTTACAGAAACTGGCTGGCCTTGGCTTGGTGGGTCCAATGAACCTGATGCAACTTCTGACAATGCTGAGACCTTCAATAACAATCTGATGCGGCGTGTTCTGAACAATTCTGGCCCGCCCAGTCAGCCAACCATGCCGATTAACACCTACATTTATGAGTTGTTCAATGAAGACAAGAGGCCAGGGCCTGTGTCTGAGAAGAACTGGGGCTTGTTTTTTACAAACGGTACTGCAGTTTATACACTTAACTTGGGTGGCTCCGGTCGAATCACCGGGAATTCCTCTTCTGCGTTTTGCGTTGCTAAACAAAGTGCAGATTCTGATAAGTTGCAAGAAGGTCTGAACTGGGCTTGTGGGCAAGGTGGGGCTAACTGCAGCGCTATTCAAGAAGGGCGACCTTGTTATGCTCCTAACAACATCCAGAACCATGCTTCTTATGCATATAATGATTATTATCAGAAAATGCACAGTGCTGGTGGGACGTGTGACTTCGATGGTACTGCCACGATAACTACGGTTGATCCCAGTACGTTTCTGCATTCTTCCCCTGTTCTTTGACTCATTTCTACTGCTATTTTGCTCATTCCCTTGTTTCATTGTGAACCAACCGACTTCAAGGAAAAAACTTAAACTTTAATTAGTAACACTGAACACTCTCAACATTGATTTTATTCTCACCAACTCTCTTGGTTGATAGATATATACTGAGAAGTGATAACACATCATAACGTTTGCGCATTTATAATTTTGCGGATGAGGTGCTACATAAGCTGCCTCATTTATAATTTTCATAATGCTTGTGCATGTATCGAGTAGTGTCACGAGTATAAATTTTATGATGTGCAGTGCTGTATGGTATAAACTAAAGTTGAGAGACTTGAACATAAATAAGAGTTGAGTGACGATGGCAAATAACCTCCTAGCAAGATGGTATCTAGTCATGGAAACTATATATGCTTCTTAAGTTTCAGAAGGAAAAAAAAAGTCCTGAAAAGGTGGGATTTTGCTACTTGTTTGATGAAATAGATCCTGACAGTAGCCAGATGTCAGGACTCTGAAACTTATCAGGTTTTCTTGCTTTTAGTAGTCATGTTGCTACAAATCCATGAGCAAAGTTGCATCCTTGCGGAGCAACGGACTGCACCAAATTGTTTGAATCTGCAAATTTCTTTCTCCAACTTGGATATAAAAATAATGTACTAGCAATCTGTTGTTCAAGTTTTGAGAGGCATATCCTCGCTGTTCCTGTTAAACAATTGTTCTTCATGTGTAATCTTTACATGAGTACGTGCTTTTTTCTTTGCAGGTTATGGATCCTGCAACTTTGCTGGAAGGTGAGAATCTGAATCAACTTAGGGAATTATTTTTTATCTTTATTTTTTTTTTTGAAATATTCACGACTCCGAACTTTGCAAATACATTGAAATAGTTCAAATTCGAGCACGAGGAGAGGAATTTTTCCACCAGTGGCATTCGGACCTATAAGTCCAGAAGGAGGGAGTACAAGTATGAACTTCAAGGCTTCAAAAGTTCGATGGCTATTATCAGCAGCATTTCTTGCTCTCATATTGCTATGACACCAAAGCATCCATTATGTGTTGTTGTCTTGTTATGTGGTTCAAACAAGTGGGAGAAGATTAGTAATTGAACAAAAGATGGCGTATTTAAGAACAATAAATTGTTCAGATGTTTGTCATATTGTTTCAATCACTTTCTTTTGATGTTTCCATCATTTTTATTATCTTCTCATTCACCTCAGCTTTTTGTGTTGTGGGGTGTCATCATAGTCTTTATTTGGCTAAAATGTCCTGAAATTTGAGGACAATTTGGAAGGGAGAATCTGGTTTAGGCATTTAAATTCAGTTGCTATCTTGCAGTAGCGTAATGAAATTTAAGATTCATTGATCTTCTTGCACAGCTACTCTTAACGAGGGCCTAAGATTTGGCTAGGTTCCTCTTTCATTAGCATGATTACCGTTCATAGGTTGGTAAACAGTTGAACACACTACCAGGTAGGACACGGTTCCAAGGTAAATTTTACCTAAACACAACAAAGTTCTGACGAACCTTCAAATCAAATGAACAATATCTTATTCCATTTAAAAATGTGCTTCGCATAAATGTGGAATTTCCATACGTCAAAAAGTCTGGACATGTTCGGCACAAATGCTGTATTTGTGGGCTAATAACCACTCAGCTTAAGGTGTTTCAACAATCCTGACCACGCGAAAATCAGCATGAGAAATGGCTCGTCTCGTAATTGTCAACTTTAGTTTCATGGAATTTGCCATTGTTTCCTCCAACTAATCACTATATAAACATGTATCCAATGAGCCATTTTGTTCAATCAGAGAGATCTTAACTGCAAGAAATTCATCTGCCAAAACAATCGTGTATCGCTTCCATCAAACAAGGCCTTCAGTGTCAAAAGTGCGCTCAATAAATAGAAGCTCATGTTGGAGAGGAGAATCTTTAGATTACAAACTACAGGGATAATAACCACATAAAAAAAAAGGGCACCTTCGAAATCAGTGTTCCTCTACAGCCATTACTTCGACTAAAATAGAAAAAAGCAAAAAAGAAAAAAAAAAGGGAACTTGAAACAAAATCAATGAAAGGGGATATGCCAAATTGTTTGCTCGAAACCGTACGAGCAGCAATTCTGTTGCCAGCTTCATTGCTTCTTTCACTTGAGGAGATCCAAGCCTTATCGATAAAACATTCTAATCACAGAAGCCTCACCTGTCAAATTTTATGTGCTTTTCGCCACCTAACCAATGCTATAGCAATGTGGCAAACTTAATTTTAGCTAAAGCTCTTAATAAGCAAACCAGCTAGAGGGCTCTGGCCAGGGGGATACACCATCTCTGATCTGACTTGCATATCATAAGAAGTAATCAGGTGTTCTCCGGGTGACATCTGGTTCACCTCTCCTTGGAGCTGGTTCAAACTGAAAGCACGCAAAACAATATTTTCAAGCCATTAGCACAATAATCGGATCAAGCATATCACCTAGAATGTGGACTTATCAGAAAGACCAACCTGAATGAATGTGTGTCCCTTGCAGTCATCAACCTCCAATATGGATGCCATGTTTCCACATCGATAACAATAATTAGGAGCACTAAAAATGGTAACCACCTTTTGTTCCTGCATCCAATATAACACAGGATCAATCATTCACTCATAAAAACTGAGCATAAACAACACCCACAGAGGTTCAGATAAAATAAGTTACATGTCCCCAGTTATATCCTTCCATGACCAGCTGGTGAGCTCTAGCAATCAGCTTCAAGTTATTTGTATGGTTAAATTGCTCGGATATATCCTAGAAAACCAATAACAATCAAAGCCGCCCCTGATATAAAAGTCATGCAGGGAAAACTGAGAACAATAATGGGAGAGAGCTCATTACTTGACCAAAGGTATATCCAGCACCCCTTGGAGAGATACCCCAACCACACCGATCATCAGGATCAGACCATAAAAGATCACACATAGGACCCTCATGGGGTACTTCTTGAACACGATCAAAATTACGTATGTTATCAAGAGTTTCAATGGAGGGGGATAATCCGCCATGGAGACAAAAAATTTCTGATTCAACCTTTTAAGATAAGAAGTTAAGAAAAGGGAAAAGAGCATTATTGAACATCAGATGTCCACATGATAAGACAATCTGTAAATTAAGAAACAGATATATAAGAACAAATTTTCAAAATGATAATAGGTAAAATAATTTGCCCATCAATGTATGTTTTGGCTTTAGTAAAACATATACTCACCAATGCAGTTAGTGGAAAATAGTCAAACAAATCAGTAAAGATCTTCCAAACGGTGGCATTGCCATACCTGAAATAATAGTCTCATAATTTTAAATCAAATTGTAGCATGAAATTTGACTAGGCAGCTAAAACACAAATGAAAGATCCTGAACACCAAGCAGACATGTACGTATATGTAGTAATTCCCTTGTGAACAGACAGAAAGGAACATAACCAAGGAACAAAACAGAAATAATAATCCTTGAAAGCTAACACAGAACAGAAATAATAATCCATGAAAGCTAACACATGACAAGCGTGTTGTACTAAAGAGGGATGCGTCACTATAAAAGGATTATTAGACAGATAAAAAATTCAAGCAGAACATATTCAAATTACTTGAAACCCAAAAACTCATCAACCTTGTAAAAACTGGAAACTGAATTGTCTCATCTTTTTTTCTTCTCCTTATTTCCGTTGTTCATTATACATTTTTCTTTTAACAGGCAGCCTGTCACTATCTGGATTACTTTATGCCAACCACATGGTCACTCTACATGAGCAAGACAGAACCAGCAATCATCAAAGGAATAACCACATATATATGCAAGGAGCCTTACAAATGAAATATCAAAGAAATCACACATTGAGAAATATCAAGATATAACTAATAAAAATTACCGAGCACTCACTAAATCAAGTATTCAAAGGTACTCACTTGCGTAGGCACTCATCATAAAACCCATACACTTGTGTAATCTGAAACAGAAACAAGAAATTCATATCAGAGAACAAGTATTTGAAGGCACTGATAGTTCATGATATCTTCTTAATAAGCACAAAAGTTGAGAATGGATTTTGGAAAAGAGAAGGATATAAAATATAGTTGTTCATAAAGACAAAAAGATACAATATGATCACCATCAATAAAACAGAATAAATAAACAGATGATGCCGCATCAAAATTCAAAACCAAACTAAGAAATACCACAAGCAAAATCTGAAACATACCTGACGACTTTCATGATTTCCCCTAAGAATTGTAATACGATGGGGATAGCGTACTTTCAGTGCTACTAAAAGCTGAAAAAACAAATATCACAAAATTAGGGTTGTTATTCAACCAACACAAAACGATTAAGTTTCAGTTAATTAAAAGCAACTTCAAAACTGAAAATGACACTGCCACCAACTGATTCCAAGCATTGTAAATGATAAAAAACAATCAGTATCTACATATGTTAGACACAAATTCCACAAAATACCCAACCAAGCACATGATATTGAATAAATATTCAATACACAAAGCCCCAAACTCAACAACGTAGCATGCAACAAGAAAAACTCTTTGCACATTCCTAGGGAAGTCCATACTTTTATGAGTTCAACTAGTGTCAGTAACCGGCTTGACCAGGACACCAGGTCCATGTATCAACATAAGATCCAAAAAGATGCAGAAATAGACTAACTAGGGACACAAGTAGCTCAAGATAGACTGGACAAGATAAATATTCAGGGTAATTTCAAAACAACAAGATACACTATAAAAGTTCTGAACTGAGAGGGGTGACCTGATACTTAGTTATTCATCATACTAAGACTTTAAGCATATATAAACTTTACATAATAACAAGGATGAGGCAAAGCCAATGGACCTAAAAATATGTATAGCCAAAAACAGAAAAATGAAAATATATGCAGGTAAAGACATTCTCTTATTTCATTACACTAAAAAGTTTCCAAACCATAAATACTTGTCAAATCATGCTTCAAGATTAAAAATAAATTTCCACACAATTCAAAATATATCATCTTCTATATGCATACTTAACTGAAAAAATACATGAGCAGAAAAGGTAAAAAATTGCATTTACAGCATATGAATCAAAATAGAACAAAGGTAAAAGACGGAGAAAATCTTACAGTTACAGTTTCAACTGAGTAATAGCCACGATCAACATAGTCTCCCATGAACAAGTAATTTGTATCGGGGCACTACCGCAAAAAAAGAATGAAATTAATATTTTCAAGTGTTTGTGTAATACAAAATATTAAGTAACAATGATATAAAACAGCAAGAAAGCTAACTCAGATTGTAATCACATCACTGTTGACTTTCACTTTTCCCCAACAACAATGTCACAAACAGTCATAAAAAAGAAAATACCTTTCCTCCAATTCGGAAAAGTTCAGCAAGATCATGGAATTGACCATGGATATCACCGCAAATTGTAACAGGACTTTTAACAGGCTGCACATAAAAGTTCCATAAGTTAGAAAAACTCAAAGCTCCAGAGATCAAAACAAGCTCATATGTCATATTACAGGTCTGAAACAGACAAAATGATCCATATTACTTTAACTTGAAAGTGCTCTGAACATCACAACAAAGTGAGGAAAGAAAGGGTGCGAACACAAGCAAATGAATCCAGGCACAACTATATGCAAGTGTAAGCACACAAACAGTAACATACTGTGCACACGACAATCATAACTTTATCAATAAAACATCTAATACTCATATTGTTCAAGGGTATGAGTGTAGTGATGAAATTTTTCAATGAAAAAGGATACCTGAACGTTGCTTTCTTCCATCAAAATCTCCTTCGCCTTTTCACACAACCCTCTAACCTGTATCACAAAAGCAATATCAGACAAAAAGATATCTGAGATAGAAGTTGAAACCATATGAAAAACAACATTCAGCTCTAAATTACCAAAATTTGTGCCCTTGTAAAGAAACAAGGTTAGCCGCAGAATAAGGAACAGCAAAGATTTACAAGCAACGTACTTATATTTCACTAACTTACATGAAAGCTCATCCATAACGAATAAGGAAGAGTAAATAAACAAAAACCAATCATTAGGCTTCATCCAGCAGCTCATCAAAAACTCAAAAGTGGACGATTAACACTTAATAACCTTCCATTAATTTGAAAGAACCAAATAAAGATCCTACCACGGTTTCCAACATTTGTCCAAAAATTTTAAAGCTCAACAATTCAATAGCCCATTTGAAAAACAAAAACTAAATAATCCAAATAAACAAGCATCCACAACAACTACATTTCTCTTACCAAAAAAACCCGACTGTTTCATTGCAACTAACAGCCAGTCAGCGACGCGTAAAGCAAAAACAATAGGTATACAACTATAGATAAATATTTCAAAGTTTAAAACAAATTAAGAAAACAAACAGATCTAATAAAATGTAGCCAGTAGACAGATCGCTCCACTCGTAGCCCAAAATTTGATAATTTTTCCTACTTAACCACACCGGATCCACAACATTTTCATAAAGCAAGCTAAAGATGCGAAAATCAGAAGAAAAAAAAGGGACTCCAAAAATAATACCAAAAAAAAAAAAAAATATATATATATATATATATAAGAAAATTAAGAAAAAAAGAAAGAAATGAAAAACCTCTTGCTCAGACAAGGGTTTGCACTGCATGAGCTGATTTATCTGCTCATCAAGATTTCCATGCGTGTTGGAATCCATCGTCGTCTTCTTTTTCTTCCTCTTGTTTTAATATACCAAATCAGAGATCGAGATTCGTTCCAATAATAATATTTCAACTTTGGCGCAATAACCTAACGCTAACAAGATAACGATTTGTTGATATTAATACAAGGAAACCCTAAATTTCACCTTTATTTCTCCAAATCTTAAGAGAAAAAAAGTGGGAAAAAAAAAAAAGAGGAAAAAGGAAGAATAGAGGTTGTGATGATATAGAGAGAGAGCCCTCTCTGTCTCGTTGCGTTCGATGCTTACTCGCCGCTCCTTTTTTTGTCTATATTTTATTATTAAATTTTACAAAAATAAATCGACGCCTTTAATTTTTCAAAGACCTGACCCCGGTCCAATGCTAACCGAACCGATGAAACTATATGAAATTAAGCCAAAAATTAAAAAAAATAAATAAGGCAAACTATTTATATTATTTAAATATTTAATTAATTTGGTTAAGATGCGAGAGGTTTATTGTATTGAAATGTTATATTGCTCGGATGATTAATTGATAATTTATATTAATAATAATTTATATGGTTATTATTATGGATAAATTTTATTATAAAATAACTATTTTATATTTTTACATGTTAAGATTATACACTCATGTAGCATTCTAAGCTCCTTTGACCATGACCTCCCTGCAAAGCTTGAGGGATTTCTCTCGCTGGATTTTGAGCCCATCGCGGAAGTTTCTGATGAAAGCATCTGCGCGTTGATTGATGTCCGCAGACTTCTTTTCTTCTGCACCCAATTCTTTCCTCTCCTTATTATCATGGCCGCTGTGAATGGGAATCTCTCTGCTATCCTCCATTGATATGCTTCCGCTAAGCTCAACAGAAACTGCTTCTACGTGTTGGGTGGGTGGATTCTAGCATTGCTTATTCCTCATCCTTTTATAGGTGTAATATGGAGTCTACAGGCACATGTTTCGCGTGTTCAAATGCATGGAAAGGGGGACAAATAAGAAAGTAAGTACAAAAGGAACATATTCAATCCATCAAATTTATATATTTGCATATTAATAAACATAGATTATATTACAATGAAAGACAGTAGCACATGAAACAACAATGTAAAAGGTGGAATTAATGTTAAATTTGATGATCAAACGAATGGAAAGAGGCATAAGCAGATATTTGTTCGTGAAAGAAAAGCTAACAGTGAAATAATCTTCAAACCAAAGAAGTTGATTGGGAGGTTGTGTTGTGCGAGTGAGATCATCGTGTTTGGCGAAGCGCATCGGATTCTGCGTCTAATTCATCAAGAATATTGACTTATTAAATCTGTAAGCAGTGGATATGAATTCTCTCGCATGGAGATACTTTTCAAACATGTTAACGTGACACCGGCTTTATTATTTTATATCAGGAATGGAGTTGCAGGTGAACATAGATGAAAGTGGAATGTGATGTAAATCTACCCCATGGAAAGTGGTAGGGACTGTGATTCAGAGTGCAATTGCCAATTTAATAACTGAACGAACATCACCTAACAATGGCAATTCACACTTTGAAAACTCAATTTCAAGCAATGACCTGCTTACAAGGGAACCATTACACATACTAATATTATACATATCAACTAAACCTCGTTCATCATAATTGTCTGAAATAGTGCATTTTTCTTTTTTCTTTTTTGATTTCTCAAATCACACTCTAAGATCATTTATTTCATCTGTGTCAGGGTTCAAGTGTCAAGCCACATTCTACTTGAGAGACAGAAGGGGGAGGAAAAGCATCAAAACCCATTTATTAAATTCCATAGTAGAAGTATTCCAGAAATCATCTTCATTCCAATCCATTCACAACTCTTGGCCATTTCCCCACCACTCTTTTCCTCTGCAGCTGTTGAGTTCCCTTTGTTGGAAACATGGCAAAACAATCAGACCCAGAAAAGCAAGCAGAACAATTCATGGTTTTGATACTTTTAAGCAATACCCTGTATAATATGGTAGACAAAACACAAGTCTTACCAGTTGCAGGCACAGTTGGAGCAGTAGAAGTGCCTTTGCTGATGTTTGCAAATCCTGCAAATACCTTAGCATCGGGCGAGTTCGGAGCCAAGTGTAGAGCATCTGTGATTCACCATTATTAATCAATTTGCAATTAATTGTATGAAAAAAAGGATCAAAAATTAAGATATTATTAGTGACCTTACAGATACAGATTTTATATTAGCCAACATATGACATCATACATAAATTATATGTTAGCTTATGGATTATTGTTTTACAGTACATAAATTGCCATTCCTGAATCATTGTTAAACTGGTTTCTCGTAGATATGTACTTCCAACCAGTGAGAGAGGAAACCAATCAAACGTTAGGATTATGAAAGAAATAATGTGACCAACTCATCGGAGACCCATCAAGACTCGAACCAAATAAAACGATTGATCGATCACGGTGGTAACAGTATGAAAGAAAGAAAGAAAAATAAAAAGAAAGACATAAGAGGAACGTACCAATGCACTGAGAAACGTTAACAGGGGCATGGCAAGAAGAAGGAAGAGTGGCAGCAAGGGTAGCATTGATCTTAAGACCAAGTTTAGGGTTATCACGATCTTTGATCAGGACACAGAGGCATTTGGCACTCTTATCCAGCACTTGTTTCAGCCCAGTACAGCAGTCCAAGGTTGGAGCTTTTGCTGTTCCACTTACGTATGGCAGACACGTCGCCAGTCCCACTAGTTGGTTCGCACATTCGGTTCTGTCTTGCTCCAAATCTGAACTTCCAAATCCAACTAACAGCAATACAAGCACTGTTACTGCCAAATATTCGGAACCCATTTTAGTTGAGATAGATAGAGAGCATGAAGGAGAGACGGGGAACGATATATAGTACAGGACAAAAGAAAAAAAGAAAAAGAAAAAGAAATTGTCCACTAGGCTCTGTATGCTGAATGCATGTGAGTTTCTTTTAGCAGGAAAAATTAAAATAAAGAAGAACGATGATGGGTGTCTATAGAAACGTATGAACTATCATTTTGTTGTTTTCTTCTTATTTAATACGAATGAATAATTGATAAATGATTCAGTCATCTGATTAGTTCATTTCATATAAATAAATAATAAATGAAAATGATCCATATCAAATGAAATGATATTGATGTGACACATGATAAGCATAAAATAGAACGTAGACAGTTTGGTAGAGGTTGGAAACTAACATTAATGGTGTCATTATGACCACCATGAATGCTTATTTCATTAAGCTTTGGATACTTAATTAAATTTGTTTTTAATCTGTCCTTTTTTTTAATATATTAAAATTAATTAATCCAAGAAAAATAAATAAAATTTACTAGAAATATAATGAGAGACAGTTAATGGACATGTATAAATAAACATAAGTTTATTTAATTAATCATGATAATGTCAGTAATTAAATTATCTAAAATGGGGATGACCTGGAAGTTTTGTCCTGGGCCTATGTTTTATTTAAAAATCAATATCTCATATCTGATAGGCTAATTAATTAATTAATCAATCAGTTAATGTGATCCGTGAATGCATTACTGACTTATTGCCTAATTATGATCTGTCTTCTTCCTTAAATCCCCCCATATTCCTATATCAGCCATTTAAAAAATTCTGATAATATTATTCTAAATTTTAAATCTCTTTTACATAATACTATTTAAACTCAAAAATGTTTTTTTAAAATTTTTTATTCTTTTATTTTTATTTTTATTATTATTTCAAAATAGGGGCTTGAATTTTTTAAATATTAAATTCTTCGATAAAGGAAAAACATCGTTTTGGATATGAATAATAATATTTAATTTTTTATGAAGCAGATATTTAAAGCTGTTATCTACCGTTGTCAGGGGTCCTAGCTGGCTGTAACGACCAACTTCCCCCACCAGCTGGTAATGGGCCAACCCGTTTAAATGTTTTCCATAATTACAAAAATTTTGTAATGTTAATAATAATAATAATTTGAAAATTTTATAAATATTTTTAAAAATTCATTTATTTTTAAAGTTTTTTATTTAAAAAATATAATATTTTTAAATATTTTTTTATATTTTTTTACAAAATTTAAAATTTCCTCTTTTTTTTGTGTCTTATTTTTTTCCATTTACATATTTAATTCATTTATAAAATTATATTATTTTTTATAGTTTTATAATTAAAATATATATACTTTTATGAACATGTTATATGTTTCAGATTAAAAAAAACATAATTGAAATAGATTGATTTGAATTTTTAAATTAAGAAATATTCAATTACATTATGTAAATTATTTTATATAATAAAAGATTAAATTTAACCATAAAAAATAAACATATATATATATATATATATAATTTTGAAGCTTTGACCAGTTGAAATAAATTTGTTATATCCTTAGGAAATGGTGACTGCTTGTGTCACGTCTTTACTTCCAATTCATAATCATGTCCAATGGATTCTGGAATCTATCTGAGACCCGAAAACGACTTCAAATGGCTGCGCACACCAAAATTAATAACTAATTTTCAATAATCAATCTACAACGTAACTTGAAAATCGATATAAATATTTGACAGAATAGTTTTAAAATTACGATGTAAATGAATATTTTCTTTTCACCTTTCTATGTCAATTCGAGCAAAACTTCTGCCTATATGCATGAAATTGGTGGAATTATGACCAAATTTGGCTGCAACGTTCGTCTTTTGCGATTCGACATCGTCTAATGGTGATGTTTCTTCTTCTTCGTCTAGCAATTCGTCTACTTGCTTTGTCCAGAGAGAATAGTTCTCAGCATTCTCACCGTAGAATTTGACAAGAACCAGGTAAAAACTCATCACACAGATTATCAACCCAATCAAGAACCAGCTGAATTGAATGTTGACTAATGATTTAGCCCTGTGGAGAGACTCCTCTCCTGAACATCTGACCACTTGATGCCCTTCTTCTTCATTGATGAAGCAGCCTTTTGGTACTAAGGATGCTGTCCATAGCACGAATCCCATAGTCATTAGCCAAATTCCTTGGAAAATAATACTTGCTGACCTGACAAAACTCACCAGGAAACTTCCAGGATGGGGAATTCCTAACAGGGTAGTGGCTAAAGAAACGAATATAATGATTTGGAGAAGCAGATGGTATTGACCTTCAACACCCATGTGATCAGATGAGTGAAGGTGGAAAAGAAAGAGTTGTTGGCCAAAAGCTGAGGCAGCAAGCAATTGGGTGAGAGGAAATTGCTGGGTTCTGGGTATGATTCTTGTTAATTTGTCAAGAATGATGGAGAAAGCTCCATAGACAAAGAAAGTCATGGAAATGGAAGAATGTTCAAAGTTGTGAAGATGATTCGATGGAATAGTACCATCAGAATCAAAAGGCTGGTGCTTTTCAGGACCAATAACAAGCTCCATGGAAACAGAAATGGAACTGCCAATCATGATGAGGATAAGCTCTAAATACCTGAATTTTGAAGTGGTAAACCATGGAAATGAAGTATAAGAAATGGGTCGTTGAGCATGGAGTTTTATATGGTTAAAAAGATGCCAGAATCCCAGAAGAAAGAATGCAAAACCTGGTGCCACATGACCCACCAAAGTTCCCATGGCAAAATTGTATTTATTCAGCACTTGCAACTATTGATTTTGTAAAATCAGAGGGAGATTCACAAGAGAGAGTTTAGCTGTAGAATGGGATAGGACCATGAAACAGAGGTGGGCTTTTTTATAAGAGAAAGGATTCAAGAATTGTATCATGTCTAGAGCCTTCTGTGATAGATTTGACTAATATGGCAGTGTTCATGTGCCTGGCTTCTAGAACTCAAATGAACTCTTTTTAAATTAATATTTTTGGACCTTAATCACATCAACATTTTATAATATTCGTTAAATTATTATAAAAATCATACAATATTATTAAGTTCGAATTAAATATAACCAACAATTTTAAAAAATTTAGTAAAAATGGTAGATAATTTTGAGTATTGAAGAGATGATGGTGGAATTATATTAGATAAATTATTCAAATGGGAATTTGATATAAATAGAAAATATTTCTCATTATATATTGAATTTTGAAAGTATTGAGATATATAACACATGTAAGATATTGAAAAATTATATAATTAATTAATATTGAAAATTACATAATGAATATGTTAATTAATCAAGGAGGATAACTCTTATAAAGGTCCCAAAATCTTAATCGTGACATGGAGGGATTCGATCAACGTACGGAATTGACGATAAGTTTTGACTTTGGTCCAAACATTGGGTCCACGTGTTTTGCAATGGGACGAGGTGCACACGTTTCCACGTGTAAATAACCTCACGTGCCGATCATGAACAGTAGACCGGACCATTTTCTCATCATATACTGGTAATCTTAAGAAAGCATAAATGAATAAAAGGCAGAAGGCAGAAGGCAGAAGGCAGCCCCACTAATCACATGGCGATTATTTATAACCAAAACTGGTTACTATAATTAATCATCATCACACTGAATAATTAGAACAAAAAAAGCCAAAAGAAAACAAATGGCATCATCAATAGTGCAACACGTAGATGTTATACTCAACAACCGCATCTCCTGTTGTAAGATCCAACTTGCTGGTCCTCGCCTCCACATAGCCTCTAGCAAACCGGAAAAGCCCACTTCCGCCGATCACCGGCATCTCTCTCACCTTTGAAAACACTGCGTTCCTTCCAAGTACTGTGATAGTGCTACCATTATACTTACCTTCAATAAAAGCGAAGTTCATCACCATTAACAATCCAATCTCCTCCTGAGATGCTTGTGCATAAAACCCTTGCGCTTTCCCCACCAACTTAGAGCTCATTTCTGGCCCTAATGTTAATGGGTTGTCAATCATTCTTAAAACACCAAACCCTACTTTCGAGGAGTTCAACGGCGGAGAAATCACTAGAAGACCACTTGGGTTGGAGCCGGAAACAATATCATGCCAATACATACGAAAATGACTTAGCTTTTCTTTCTTGAGACCGAATAGTTTCCGATCCATGGTTCTGACGAATTCATGGTTATCTACTCCGGCCACCAAAATGGTGGTGGCGGTGAAAGAAGAGAGGAGGGTGAGAATGATGAATAAATGGTTTAAAGCAGCCATTGACGGCAATATAGAGAACTGATAACACAAACGCTTTGATGAAAGTTCAGCTTGTGGGGCTGCACATGAATAAATTGTTTGCTTCCTATATATATTAGGAGGAGCTTCCTAGACCATATCATCTATCGCATTTTTTTAAATAATTATATTATTAAATAAAATGATAAAAATTCTAAAAATTCGGTATACCAAAGTTAATTTAAGAAAAAATATATATTTTATTAAATTATTTTTTTGTTAATATAAAAATAAAAAATCAAAAACCAATTATTCTGACGTGTTGGTTGGACCTAACTCCAACCAGTGGAAGAGTCAACCCCAATTTCGTCTGTTCGTATAACGTCAAGATGACGTTTGCAACACCGCAACACCGGATACATTCGACGTCGTTTCACTCAGGATCCTCTACGCTCACGCTCATGTACGCCCAGTTAGTGGTGAGAGTCTGGTACTCTGTCAGGTGAGCCGCATCGTAGAGAAGCGAAACCCGAAGGGTGGAATGGAAGACACAGAGCAGGGAGGATAATCAAAAGTGTGGAGGGAGTAATAATGAGGGTATTTTCTTGGGGTGCCACAAAATCAAAATGCCCAACAACTGCCATACGGACTACGTGTCAATGCACTATATATTATACTATAATTACATCACTAATTATTATTAATTAACGTAATCGTGTTTCATAATTAATTATTTCTTCCAATAAAAGTCATATATTTGTCGGTTCGTGGGCGTAAATTTGGCAAATAAATAAATAAATAAAATCGTGGAAATATTTGCTTAAATTTTGCAATATTTTAATATTTATATGCTTTTATGTAATAAAATATAATTTAACTAAAATTTAATTAGATTGATATATTTAACTAATCTCGACATATAAAAAAAAATATTAACTTACATTTAAATCAAAATTTAATGAATTTAAAAAGTTAAACATATTTAATAATATTGAATCATAAATTTAATAAATTAAGATTGTTCTAACATTTTTAAAAATAAAATAAAATATTTTATAATTTGTATATAATATAGGTCAACGTTTTTGGTTGGTGTGAAGCGTTGACGGGAGGAATATAGAGGCAAAATTGTGGAAAGTTTGGAAAGCAAAAGGTTCAAAAATTCCAAATCCTTCTTCACTAATTTATTTTATTATTATCATTAAATATTAGGCCAAGAAAATCCCACTTAATTAAATTAAAAAAATCAATTCGACCCACAAATTTATAGCAAAAAGCCATTTAAACCCTTGTTTTAATATGATATTAATATTTGCAATTTTCTAAGAAATAATTATAAAATCATCAACCATTAAATATATTTAAATAAAAAAATAATAATATAAAGCTAACGCGGACCTCCATCCCAAACCAAAACCTTTTCCAAAATGCAAATATATTCTTCGATATTTGGCAAAAAATTTTATAAAAATATCAAAAAAATAATGATTTTTTCAAGAATATTTACTTTAACATAATTTTAAAATAGAATTACAGTAAAATATCATTAAATTTTTTAAAAAAATTATTATTTTTTATGACTATTATTATTATGAAAAATATAAAATAAAAAACCCATCATTTTCATTATAGTTGGAAACAATTATTCGATTCCCCAACCCACCGTCCTTTGGGCCAGGTGGCAACCCCATAATTTACGTAAAGCTATGGAGTTCATTTGCTTTCTATTATTATTATTTTAAATTTCTTTAATTGATTTAAAATAATATATAAATTACATTTGAAATGTTAATGATTGTATTGAATAAGATTAGAGTAGTATGTGATGTATGATTAAAAAATTTAACGTCGAAATGGATAGTGGGCTTTGGTATCATGCAAATGACGGTGTCCGTCCTTTTCCTTTTCCTTTTCCTTTTCCTCGGGGAATATTAATAAAAAGAAACATTCCCTAACCCCTCTGTGAAGAATGAGATCATGTGCCCACTATACTACTACGTACATTCGATCAATTTGATATGTCATATTCGACGAATAAAGGGTAAAAAAGTGGAAACACCTTACGTCCGTATTCAAAACAATGTCAGCTATATATGAACCCGATTCTTTAGTAGTTGAATGTACTAAGTTGGTCTTCATCTTGGTGCTACAAGCATGCCTAACAAATACTACAATCGCTCTGCTCTGTACTACTACTTTTCTTCCTTGTCAATCCCATTTCATCTTTCCGTTTTCATATTCATGCTAATCTTAACACTAACCTTTTCATCCTACATAAACTATGAGTCCAAATTTGAGGATATGATGAACCGAATAAAGCTGTTTTTCATGCTTTCTCCTCTTCTGCTGCTTCTGGTTGTTCATTGCTTATCAAGTGACTTCCTCTTTTCCTTCGTCATACCTTTGCCTCGAGCGCATAATTCACTTCATCGGGCAGGCGCTTCACCATGGGGAGTAGCTCTTTTGCTTGTTTTCCTCTTCTTTATGAACTCTTACCAATCTTCTTTTCATCAACGTTGGTTTCCTCTTGTCACAAAATAATACTTTTATTATTAAAAGCATCGATATATGATCATGAGATGATGTTACTTTCTCTTTTGTTTATGTTTATATCTGATTGTAAAATGATGATTTTATGATGTAAGGCCAAGCATCTTAGTCACCCATTGATGCATGGACTTGTGCTTCCTCCTTCAAAGAGATATGCTTATAGAATAAATAATGAAAATATACTTATAGAATAAACCACCTCTGGAGTTGAATCTTGATCAATAGTTTAATTGTTTTATTTTTGATATCATTCATGTGTTTACAGTCGAATCATTTCAATCTATATATAAGCTCACAGTTCTCCAACATCAAAACCAGCAGCCTAACTCCAGCATTTGCAATGCCAATTACAATGGTGGTATACGAAATTGTAGTACGCCAATTGCCGATGCCTTTCACCGGTTTGGTGCATAGTCTATACAGTTTAGCTACAACTTGCTGCTGTATCAACTACTGATAATAATGATTCATCAACTCTGGATACTTGTCGGCCATTTCCTTTTTTATTGTTTTCGGTTCTGTGCTGGGATTTATTCGAGGCTTTGTCCGCCTTGGAGACGATTTTTGAGACTGTAAATCCTGCAACTTCAAAAACTTGTGCCCTGAAAGGTATCAGAGGATTACGAAGAACAACATCCACTCCTTCATACGTCCAAACCCCGATGACTGCTTCTCCTTTAAGTGCAATGGCATACCATCCTACACCAGCCGCAGCAATATCTACAGAGCTCGAGTCCCAGTTACTCCCTGAAATGGAGAATCCCTGTCTCACCCATTTTCCAAGCTCTTGAACACGGTGGTCACCAATCGGAGGCTGAAACAATTGTAGACAGAATGTCAAGGACACATCCCAAACAACCACCATGTATTCAGCAGTAGATAAAATCAGGAAGCATATATTTTAACAGAGGTCTGGCATGTAACGTATCAAATGTAGGAATTAACTTGGACAGAAACTAGATGGTGAGGACCTCGAAATAGTTTTACAGTCAAGACATAATCAAGCTACCCCAACGTCTTCACAAAATTAAATTCCCCAGGAATAGCATTTAATATCTAAACAACTTCCCCTGCGAAAGTAAGCTATGCTTTTGTACCTGGGATCAAATCCGATGGTGATCATGGAAACAGGCACTGGAGAGGCATGTATGGTAGTTTACGTGAATCTATAGTTATATGCCTATACATGCGTATGGTTTAATGACCCCCCAGAGGAAAATGTCAGCAATTATATCACTTGGAAATTTTATTTTTTTAAAGAAACAACTAAAATCAAATCAGAAATCCAATAATATGAGTTTCAGCCTTTCAACTTCATATATTCCTACTTTATGTTCAAATTTAAAATTAGGACTGTTGTATGGCTTAATTTCCTGTACAAATACTTGCTAATATGCCTTGCCAACAAAGTTCCTTTTGGCCCTAAAACAAGGTTATCGCAGGCTCCTCATTCAATGGTTAGATGAAGACTAATCCTTGAGAGTCGGGGGTGTGATCACGTTAAAACCCACCCAATTCTACATCAACTAAACACAATAAAGTTGATCGGAGACTAAAAAGGATAACCAACAGAGGAAATTAGGATTTACTGCATAATAACCAATGCAAACCATACCTGCAATTGACGACCAAAATGGTCAGCAACCATAGTGCTTGCGTTTTCTGTTTTCCCCATATGTAATGGAACGTATGGAGATGCCCACACTGTCACATATGCAGAATCTACTGATAATTCTTCGATATCCAACCTTATGAGACCACCAATATGAACCGAGTAACCTTCCTGTCAGAAAATACATATATATGTAAGATAGCCTTCATACATATAAAATGGTTTGAGAAAATACAGATGATCGTGAGCTGCTAAAATGGGATAGCACACCAGGTTGCGAACGAACATGTACATAAATCTATAAGTAAATGCAACTACACGTCAATTGCATTTCCCTACATCCTGCTACGCACAAAGCCTCATAAGAAACGAAGATAAGTTTTTTCATATTACTTCCGAGTCAAAAGGCAGAATCTATGACCGAAAAGAATCCACTGTTCAAAGAAAAAAGGGTATCAGCTCACAGAATCGTCATTGTTTGCAAAGTTGATAACTTCGCACTTCTGCAGATTGTGTCTATAGACAGGAATCATGAGAGTATCATTACACAATCTTTTGTAGAGCACAGCTGTAAACTCATCAAGAAACCAATAAAAAAACAAAACTACAATCAAACAATGAAGAAATAGAGAATCAAGGACCAAAGCTGATGGTGATTCCTCCTCCGCATTTAGCATGAAAATTGGCACACTTGAGTCCTAATAGACCAATTATTTTAACACTTTCACATTTTTCCCTTCACGCTGAGGCTAATATCGAGCTACAACTTAGAACATAAGAATATACAACGATCGCAACTTCTGAAGGTAACAGAAAGGAATTGAAACATAATGTCCTTCAAACTAAATCACAAATAAACTTACGCCGCACAACCTTTTTTTTTCATATGCTCGACAGTTCTTTTAAAAGTTGCATTTTAACACAAGTTAATGAATAAAAAACACTAACGTTTATTCTATATGTCCTTGGTTTCAACTCCTTGCTAATATGAACAAGCTTCTGCTCATCTCTAGTTAGCCTTGTTGTAATCTGATGCGGGTTCAAAAGCCCGGGTGTATCAAATAACTTAGCCTGCCCTGGAAGAAGACCTTCAACCCTAACAATCCCTAGTGTTGTTCCGGGAACAGGCGCCTCGGTCAAATGAGTTAATTTCTTTCCTTGTTCACCTCCACCACCAGCCCATTTCCCCATTGCATTTATCAAAGTACTCTTCCCTGCATTTTGCATTCCAACAGCCCATACATTCCCTCTAGCTCCAGCCATTTTAATCACATCATCAACCAAATCTTTCATTCCCCAATCTTTGAACGCACTCACAAAATGAACTCTCTTTATAATACTAGCACCACCTTCTCTCGCACGTTGTCTCACCCAATGCTCAAATCTAGTTGGCGATAAAGAAGTAGGCAACAAATCAATCTTGGTGACAACAAGAAGTATTCTAGGCACATTCCCTGATTTTCCTTCTTTCCAAGAGCTGTAATTCTGTTCTATAGCATCTGACACTAAAGCAGCTACTTGTTTAGGGAAAGACCCATCAAAATCAGCAGCATCAACAACTAAAAGAACGACACATCGAGCACCAGAAGCCGAAACTAAGCGCTTACCAACAGTAGATTTAAAATCAAACTCAGGCAACAAATTCTCCACCGTTGGGTCCTTCACTTTCCCATAATGTCTCAATGAATGACACCGAGCACAAACGATCGGCTTCTCCGATACTGTTACTGGGTTTTCATTAGAATCGTGAGTTCGAGCATTAGCATCATCAATCACAACCCCCCTTTTCAAAGAAGTCGAGAATTCGAACTCTAACGAGACGTGTATAAGATTTGATTTTGATTTATAATTTGGGTCCTTGAAAGACGGTTTAGTAAAGAAACCAGGTTGTTTAGGGTCCGAGTCTTGAACGTGGATGCCACAACCAGGGCAGACAGAGGCGGGAGGAGTAGCATCGCTGTAATTTCCGTCACGGGTGACAGACAACAGAGAAGATTGTTGATGTTGTTGCTGCTGTAGAGAAGAAAAATGGAATTTAGAAGAGAAAAGAGAAGAAGAAAGAGAAGTAGGAGAAGCTAACAGGAGCTGAGAAGATTGGGAATGAGAAATTGAGAGAAGAGAAAGAGGAGATGGAATTGATGATGATGTTAAAGAAGCGACAGGTTTCAGTATTTGTATGGAGGTAGAAGAAGAGAGATTTCTTGCCATTCTTATCATATTTCTTTTCTGATGATTGCTTTGTTGTTGGGTATTTGCTTCTTTCTGCTGAAAAGGGGTTTAGGGTTTAAGCAGCTGTTGGATTGTGGAAGCCATGCCATGCTCGCTTTCCTCGGCTCATTCCAACTTAAATCCAGTTCCATTTATTTATTTTTAAAAATTTTAAATATATTTAATATTTAAATCACAATGAACTCCAACAAGAAGATTTCTTTGTATTTTTAGCTCGAAAAGTTATGGATTCCATCAAATTCATAAATTTAATTTCATTATTCTTGAAACCATTAAATTCGGTTTAATTTTAAATCAAATGGAAGCCTCAACGATTAGGGTTCATCATACCACTTCAATTTTGACTCAATTGTTCTGTTTTTGTGCTGCATAATGCAGCACTCGGCCGAAGAAAGATGACTCCCTGGCTCGTAAGTGTTATTCTAGCCGAGTTGCTGCTTGCCCAGCACTCGGCTAATCCAAGATGCATAATTCTGTCAATTCAGGCAAACTTTTTTCTCCTCCTTTTCGGGTTCCAAGAATGCGAAAATGATGCCATGAGTGCAAGCAATTGATGCTACTTATTTACAGATAACATGCAGTTCTTGACATCATTTATTCTCCAGGTAGAAATATCATTCCAAGTAGTAGTAGTTCTCTCCAGGATACATATCTTGCTACTGTTCTTTCCAGATACGTCCGGCAACTTTCAGCTTCAATTCCTGCTCATCGCCGCCAGAGAAGAAAAGTGCCATGTTTCTCTGAATGATTAATCCGTCTTGACTATCTCGAACTTTCCTATGGCTATCGCGAATGCTTCTTGGAATTCCTTGCCATGTAAGTTTCCTGCCATTCCCACCGACTTCCAAGCTGTAGCTAAATTGCCTTGCCTCATCTTCACTACCCATGAATCGCAGGAATGCCATGTAAACAGGAGCCTTTCCTAATTGAAAAGCTTCGAAGTGTAAACAGAATTGTCGCCCGAAACAGTTGAAAACCTACACCAAATGAGAACGATCATCAGGCAAAGATGAAAAGATAACGTTTCATCTGAGGCCTTATCCATGCTTCAAAATTTTACTTTGTCAGGTTTGTATTGTTCTGATTCCTGACAAGGTAGATGTTTGAAGGAGAAAGTCAATACTACAGTGGGTTGACAGAGACCAAATGGAGCATGAATAGTAAGAAGAAAATGACACCGATTTTCTCATTAGCATAAGACTCTGTGATCTAGGACACAAAAATTATCGCATATATACGACCAAGAGGTTCGGAAATGTCTCAGTAGATGATTCTTATCTCGGAATCTCTCTGCATCTAGAGTGTCGATAACTTGACAATGATCCATTTTCTACTAATTATGGAATGAGAGTGCCAAATTCTTATGCTCGAATAGTGACACGAATAATCTCAAAACTCCGATTATATAGATCATTTGATTCGATCAACTTCCATCACGGCACAAAAGAAGAAACATATCAACAGAAACATGTGGTTGGGGAGAATCTTACTGTTAACATCCATGTAGCATTATCAATTTCATGGGGATTGGATTTGACATATCTATGATTGAAGGTGCAGCCATCGTGCATGTCTACCTTATGATCATTCTTGAGATGCATTACAAGGAGAGGAATATCACCGGTGACGCAACATTCGGCTCCGGCATATGGGCAATTATACGGGCGACATTTGCAGTGCTTTTCATGCTTCAACTTGCTGTAATATGGAAATATATCAGGGCAACCCATGATCTGGTATTTGCAAGGGAGTTCTAGTGCCTCTGCAACTTTCTCCAAAGCCAGGCACCGTATGTTTCCGAGCTCTCCACGGCACGTAGGGCACGAGTTGTGTACTCGAGCCTTGCAGCAGGCGCATAAAGTATGACCATTTGGACACTGGCAAAAACAAACACCAATCTCTTCATCACTAACATGAACTGTTCAACCCGTCAAGCAATGATACAATTGATCAATGCTACCAATTCAATGCTCATTGGTTTAGCCGATCGTAGTCAACTTGAGATCAAGGCTTAGTTGTGTGGACTTGAGAGATGCAACCAGAGTCCATTAATCATTAGAATAACAATAATTTGTAACAAGAGAACATAAGTTTTACACAGAAACAATACAGACCTGGAAAAAAATTATTGGTTTGAAGGGAAAAACAGCAATACTATACCTGGAAAATAGGAGGGTACATTAAATTCATGCAAACAGGGCATTCAAGCATGTTCTGCACATCACTGCTTGAAGAGTTTGCCATATTTCCACCAAAACGAGTAGCAGATTTCCTGAAAGGGGAACCTGAAGTAGAAGAAGTTGTTGGATCAAAATCTGCAAAAACAATACGCGATTCCACCATATCCTTGCAAGCTATACCGCCTGGTGCCATTATCTTTTAGGTCGATAGCTAATGATGATGGCACGGTTACTGCTATCTCTTATATCAGAATCAGAGCCCTCAATCGCAGTTTTCTCAGAATCTGTTGAGAGGATTTTAGTAATTTTACCCTGTCAAAGATTAAGCTCTGGATCAATTCCTTTCACCATGAAACCTCAGCCTGATCAATAAACATAGCATTTCATCTGATTTTCGCGAACAGACAAATCCATGAACATAAAAAATCTGGAAGTTTTCAGAAAGCGATTTCACATTTCCAAGAAAATTCCAGGTAAAATTTAAAGCAAAACACCAATTCTAGTAGCTAAGACGAAGAAAAAAGAGGATCAAAACGACAACATGGAAGGGAATCTGACCCAAAACGTGAACACCCAGATGAAGAAATAATCTTATTAGCTTGATCAACCATAAAAAAAAACGGGGCAAAAATTGGAAGAAAACAAAAACAGCCCAGATAAGATAGTCCAAAATCTTGAATATTGAATCCAACAAATATTTTAATGGAGGAAGCAAATAATTGAATCATTTGTTGACAGCAAGCAGCAGTTGACAAGAAGCAAAAGGAAGAAAACAAGGGGGTGGTGACGTGGAGGAAGGAGCGTGATTATAGGTCAGCCTGGAATTGCGTGTCCTAAATTGGAACAGAAACTATGGAAAAGAAAAAAAAAAGGGATCTACCGATCCATCCATGCATTGACATCTTTCCTCTCTCCTCCATCATACAAATCAAATATTCACACCTCTGCATCCCATGCACTCTTCTTTCCTTTATTATCGTACATATAAATTCTTATAAAATAATAACACTAATTTTATTTAATACATAGAATTTTTGAAAAATGATTAGATTACTTTGATTTGAATAAAAACAAATTTATTCCACTAATTGGAATTAATTCATTTATAATTAATTGAGAATTAAGTGACAAATTAAGAATAGACGATAAAATCAAGCTCATTAAAAATGCTTGAATCTAGAGATTAATGCATTTATGAGCCAACTCATTATTTGGGATAAAATGGTAAAAAGAAGGAAATGCAAATGGGGTTGGGCGTCTATCTTTAATGGCAACGAAGTGTTGGCCTTTTCTAGCTTTGGATTTCCCACTTTGAGGTTGACATTTCCCTCACGTAACGTTCTTATTTGATGTCATGCCCCCCCATCTTAATCAACCCGTTGTAGGTGTAATGGGCAGTAATATTAATATAGTCGACCGCTCGATGGCGGCTTCTCCTTCCAACTACTCCGCCCTGCCTGCGTAGAATTATGTATTTTATTGTTTTTAATTTTCATGAAAAAATCGATCTTCCAATTGGTCGTCTTGTTGTTTTAAGTCTTTGCTGGTAATTTTTTTTACAAAATTTAAATATCAAATTCTGAAAAGAAACAAAAGAGATTATTATGATGGTTTTTTTAACCATCAAAAGAGCCTTTAATTTAATATAAAGGCATCAACATCTATTTCACGTAATCAATTATCAGAGTTTTTTTTTTGTTTTTCATTTAAATTATTGGGTAATATTTAATTCCATATATTCCTTCCATACTTCATTCAATAATTTGTGACCCATTAAGGATTTTTCACGAAAAGAAAATGAAACGAACAACAAGAAAATGGAGATGCGGGGTATCAATCCCCGTACCTCTCGCATGCTAAGCGAGCGCTCTACCATCTGAGCTACATCCCCTTTGGTCTGACGGATCACAGATTCTCTTACTAGATGCCAACAACAGCTATAGCAACTCAATTGGGAAAGACTAAAAACAAAAAAAGGGGATTTCCGTTGCCGGGAATCGAACCCGGGTCTCCTGGGTGAAAGCCAGATATCCTAACCGCTGGACGACAACGGATCGCATTAATTCATCCTAATAAAAGTGATAAAGACCAAATATCTCAATTGATTTCCATGTTTTAAATTTTTTCCCTTCTTGTTCTTTAAAGGTCCTATTATTTTTCCATAATGAGTTGTTAATTTGCTAATAATAATTTTAAAACGACCATTAAAAGGTACAACTAAAATATTATAAAATGCCAACTTAATTAATTTTAAAAAAGAAAAAGAAATACAATTCATCACCTGAATTTCCGATTTTCCATGTATTTTACTACCATAACAAATTAATAATAATAATCAAAGACACTTCCCATATAAAATGCCATGCAATGAGCTTCCCTATTATAATCCTAAAATCTCTCCTCCTTCCATATTTCTAGTTTGCATCTCTTATTATTTGCCCTCCTCCTTCCATTTTTATTCTTACAATGGTTGAATCTTCGTTTCCTTCACTTCTATCTTCATCCCCTTTACCCATCAAATCTATCGAGCCTTCAAAGCTTACAACGAGAAGAAGTTTATTCTTCACTTTAGGGTTTTCATTTATCGTCTTTGCAGCTTTTACTTTTTTCTTATCTTTTTGTTCTTCTTCTTCTACTTCTTTCTTTGATTCATCTCTCTGGTTTAATAGTTTTTTCATTAGATCCACTATCAATTCTAATACTTCTTCCAAATCCCATTATTTTAATACCTTTTTCTCCCATCGTCTTCCTTATGGTAATAATGATAGTTATAATGATTCTTCCTTTCTTTCTCACCCCCCAAACGCCACCCCCCCATCCCATCAAGTTTCTAATGAATCTTCTTCATCCATGCATGATGATGGAGTCGTGACTTTGTCTCAAAAATCAAACAACTCAAACATAAATAACCAGACAACTGGGCTAACCATGGATTTTGATTCTAAATCAGATTTCATGAAGAGAGAAAATGAAGTTAGGAAGTATTTAGTGCCTAAGGAGAAGCCTAAAAAGAATGATCATGAGGCAGTTTCATCAAAAAAGAAAGACAGGAAAAACAAGCTTAAGAAATGGGTGGAGACGATGAAGCATTGCAATATTTTTGATGGGGGATGGGTCAGAGATAATTCTTATCCTCTCTTCAAACCTGGATCTTGTCCTTTCATTGATGAGCCTTTCAATTGTTTTGTTAATGGAAGGAAAGATAATGGCTATGAAAAATATAGATGGCAGCCTAATCATTGCAATATTCCAAGGTATGCATGCATGCATGCATGTGTGTGTATATAGAAATTGATAAGAAAATACTTTGTCTTTATAATTAACTATGTGAAATTAACAATAAGATATTATCAATAATTAAATAAAAATTTTAAAAATAATTTTATATCTTGTACGGGTTGTAATCATTTTATATGAAATATATTGTAAACAATAAGTTATTTGAATAGAAAATTGGGATATGACTAGAATGAGGGTTGTGGGTGGAAATGCAGGATGAATGGAAGATACATGTTGGAGATGTTAAGAGGGAAGAGACTGGTATTTATAGGGGATTCTCTGAACAGGAACATGTGGGAATCTATGGTTTGTATTCTTCGAAATGCTGCCAAAGACAAGACCAAAGTGTTTGAAGCTTCAGGTCGTGAAGAATTTCGTACTACAGGTTCCTACTCTTTTGTCTTTCGAGTACGTCTTCTTCCTCTATTTCCCTTTTCTTATAATTTCTGCAATTAATCTAATATTTCACCATGTGATGGTGACGTTAAGATGAAAGGACTATAATTTGTTTTAGAAAATAAACATCAAGGTATATTGATCATAGAATATTGTTTATGATATTAAGCTAAGGGTTGCTAACAACGGCTAATTGTGAATGATCAGGATTACAACTGCTCAGTTGAATTCTATAGATCAACATTTCTAGTTCAAGAATGGGTATTGGAGACAAATGGATCAAAGAAGGAGACGCTTCGTATAGATACGGTAGAAAGTGCAGCTGATATGTATAAAAGTGCAGATGTTCTTGTCTTCAACACAGGCCATTGGTGGACTCATGAGAAAACTTCCAGTGGGTAACATCCATAGTCCTTCTTCTTTCCTAATCTTCCTATTTTGTTCGTAAAGGAAAGGAAAACGTTCTCGTGCCTCTAAATTTTTCTGACGTCGAATAAAGCTTCATTTTGCATGTCAAGTTTGCCGTATTAATACGTATACATGTAATAATACATTGCAGGAAAGGTTACTACCAAGAAGGTGAGCACGTGCATGATGAATTGCATGTTGATATAGCATTCAGAAAAGCTATGACGACATGGGGAAATTGGGTTGAAGCAAATGTAGATCCTGTCAAAACTCTTGTCGTTTTCAGAAGCTATTCTGTTTCTCATTTCAGGTTTGTGTCACGATTCCAGGATTTCCGACAAATCCTCTTCCATATTCTTGTAAATTTTTAACGTTCACTTACTTTGACACTTTCAATTCAAACCAGAGGTGGAGAATGGAACTCAGGAGGGCGTTGTGATGGTGAAACAGAACCATTAAGAGAAGAAAATGAGTTTGAACAGGATCCATCAATGGTGAAAATTCTGGAAT